>SJXQ01008709.1:462044-472735 GCA_006408695.1 Aepyceros melampus | reverse complement strand
TGGGTCTGAGCGAGGGGGCCACGGGCTTGGGGTGACAGGGGCCTCGCTGCCTCTTGCTGACGCTCAGGTGAAGCACCCTGGGGCGTGGCAGGTGGAGGGCCCGTGGGTGCTCCCAGGTGGAGGGCCCGTGGGTGCTCCCAGGTGGAGGGCCCCTGGGTGCTCCCAGGTGGAGGGGCCGTGGGTGCTCCCAGGCGACTCTGAAGCGGGGGCATCTGTGCTCTGCCCTCCGTGTGCCCCCCTGAGCCCAGGCGCCAGGACCACAGGTGGACAGGAGGGGAGCGTGATCACGGAAGCCGCCATCGGCGGGGAAGGGGCGGGAGCACGAGGCCACCCTCCCTGCTTGCTCCTCTGGGAGGAGGACGGAAGGACGCAGGACGCAGGCTCGGCTCTTGCAGATGGCCCGGGCCCTCTTCCGGGGCGTTTCTGGGGCCCCCAGGCCGCCGCTCCCCGAGTCTGTGCCTGAGCGGAATGTGCCTATGCTGGGGCCGGGGCTGCAGAACTGGGAGGCGGGGCCTGCCCAGAGCGGACCCTCGGAGGCTGACAGCTCCGTTCAGCGTCACCCCCACCCCGGCCCTGACCTCCCGCTGGAGTACCAGCCCCCTTTCCAGGGAATCTGCCCTGCTGGCCCCCTTCCTAGGTTGTCTAATGCCGCAAAGTTCCTGGGTGTAGTGGAATCCTTGGACACAAGGGCCAACCGGTGGGGCGGCCCCCACGCTCCACCCAGGCCCAGGAAGGAGGCAGGCACCAGCCCGCGAGTCCCTGCCTGTCTGGCTTCCCAGCACATATCTGGGTAACCTGCCTTCAGCTTTGGACGAATTTTGAAGGACTGAGGTTCTGGATCAAGAAGCCATGTTTATGATTAAAAAAAAAAAAACCTGGGGATATGGTTAATTACCCAGATAATGGGCCATCTCCAAACCTCAGAGGGAGGGTGAGCAGACCCCCGACACCGCCGGGCGTCCCGAGGGGCTCCACCCTTTGATGTCCCAGGGCCGCCTTCTAAACTCAGGAAGGATCTGAGCCACGTGCCGGCAAAGTGCCACACGCTTCTGCAAGGAAGAGCCCTTCCTGGCTGATCAGGGTGGCCTGCCGAGGGGACAGGCGTGAGGGGACAGGCGTGAGGGGACGGGCGTGAGGGGACGGGCGTGTTCAGACGCGCTGAGTCCCGGTCCAGCGGAGCACTCCTTTCTGAGACACGACTGAGGGCACTCGCGGAAAGGTCGAATATGCTGCGGGCGCTGGGGAGTTTCCAGTCACGTCCCCACATCCATTAGAACAGAGAGTCCTGTGTGGCTGTCACCGCCCACCCAGCTGCATGGCCTGTCCTGGCAGAGAAACCCTGGAGGAGCCCTGGTGCCCTCAGAGTGGCTTCCCCAGGCTGGACTGTGAAGGGGAAGCAGAGCTGCAGCTTCAGGATGGGCTGGCTCAAGGTGAGGAGTCAGGAGGAAGAGTGACAAGGGCCCTCCCAAGAGGTTGGGCTCTGATCCGCGCCTTCAGAGGGCACAGTGGGCTGAGCATCTCCCGAGCCCCTCCTCAGAGGGGCTGCTGGTCTGGAGGCTACTGAGCCCCCAGGGTGGCCCTGAGCCAAGAGCAAGGGGACCAGACTCTTCACCCTGCCCCTGCTGACCACAGCGCCAGCTTCATCAAGCACCACCCCAGGGCCCAGGCTCACCAGCCACAGGTGGCCAGGCTGGGGAGGCGCTCCCCGGCTTAGTCAGCACCTGCGGTTCCTTGTCAGCCTCCTGGGGGCCCGGGAACCCGGCTCCATCTCTCCCTATCCACCCCCCTCCAGAGTGGGCATGCCTGCTGCTCAGAGCCGTGGAGACAGATTTACAGCTGTGCTGAGTTATAAGCAGGGAGCCTCCCCTCAGCCTCATAGTAAATCACTTAAAGCAATACTTAAATCAATCACTCGGGCCTCCCAGCAGTACAGTAAACCACCATCGTTACCAGGTGAGGAGTTGCACCGTGTTTGGGAAAGGCCTGAGGAGAGTTTGCGTGTGGCAGTCACAGAGGGTCCTGGGAGACGGCCCGTGCTGCCGGCGGGCCGCGGTTCAGTGGGGGTTAAGGTCGTCGTCCAGGAAAGGACGGGGGCGGCGGGGGTGGGTGTTGGCAGAGCCCTCGGGGCCTGTTGGGATTTTATTGGTGATGTTATTAAAGCCGTAATTGAAAGAACAAGTTAGCGTTCCTTAGACCAGAAAACGACAGAATCTTTGTAATGAGGAGGAGCAAACGCTCTTCAGCCTTCCGCATCTAAATGTCTTCCAGGCCCACACCCAGGGAAGGGCCTCACGAATCCTGCGGCCATAACTCAGAGCCTGTGCAGTCTTGGGGCCTGGGTCCCAAGCCTGTGCCTCCACCATTTGGCCGGGCTCCATCCTGGGCTGGGGGTCTGGCGGGGGAGGCCCTGAGGGCAGCTCGGCGCTGGCCGCCTGTCCGGGCGGTTTCTGGAGCTCTGAGTCTGAAGTCGCCCCTCTGTCCCTCCAGGACGGAAGGGGCAGGTGTGCCATCCGTCCCTGCTCCGAGATTCCCTTGCAGCTGACTCAGGACGGCGCCGTGGCTCCCTGGGTCCCAAGGAGGCCCCGCCCCGCTCGGGGAGCAGAGAGGCAGAAGGTCCAGGGAGGCCACCGGCCAGCCTCTGGTCCTCAGTCATGGAGCAGACACAGACTCGGAGGACTCACTCCCTGGTTTCACGAGTCCCTGTAACACTGCAGTGATCAAGATTGCTCACGAAAGGGCAGACACGTGTGTCAACAGAACAAAGCAGAGCCCTGAAATAGACCTGCGTGAGTGAAGTCACTGATCCTGACAGAGACAGGCCAGCAGTTCCGCAGAGAAAGGGTGAGCTGTCCAACGGCTGGAGCGGGCCCACCCGGCATGCAGAGAGTCAGCCCGAGACTCACTCAACATGGGTCACAGACCCAAAGGCAAAATGCAAAATTGTAAAACTCCTAGAAAGGAAAATCTACATGACCTAGGGTTTGCCGATGGAGTTTTAGATATGACATGGTCTAAATTCATGATCCATTCAGAGAAAAGGATGAGTCAGACTTTATTAAAACTAAAAGTCCCACTCTAAGAAAGACACTGTTAGAGTGAAAATACAAGCCAGTAACTAGGAGAAAATATTTGCAAAACCACAGCTGATCAAGGATCCAGCTCCAGAATGTGCACACAGCTGCTAAAGGTCAATGACAAGGACACAAACAGTGCCACCTGAAACGGAACAGACGTCACAAAATAGGTCTGTGGAGGCAAGAAAGCACCGGAAAGGCAGCTCCGCATCAGGGGACGCTAGGGAAACCCAAAGTGAAACGGGAATCGAGACCTCTGCACACCGATCAGAGTTGCTCACACACAGACCTGCCAACACCAGGGTCTCGAGAGGAGTCAGCGCAGCGGGAAGCCCGCTGCTGCTGGGAATGCAAGCACTGCAGCTGCTGTGGGAGACAGTCTGAAAGCTTCTCTGAGACTAACCGCAGTCTCATTGCGTCTTCCAGCAATCAAACTCCTAGGTGTTTATACAACTGACTGACTCTTCTTTGTCCACAAGAAACTCTGCACAGGAGTGAAAAGGTGTAACCAGGCAGGACGTGGGGCCTCCCGGCACAGACCTTCCCACGTTCTCTGCCTGCATCTTGTCTGTCAAAAAATCCAGTCTCGGTTTTTCCCGAGTCCCAAAGAATAAGTTTAATCAGAGCGATGAGAAGACATAGAAGCCAAGGACAGCGGTCAGGCAGGATGGATGGTGTGTTTAGCCATAAAATAAACTCCAGGGCCTTTACCTCTCCCTCAGGGGCTATAGATATCATTCTGAGCCGTGTCCTGGGAGCTGCTTTGCAGACACTGAAGCCCCCACCACGTGGGAGAAGCTGACTGCATGCTGCCCACCAGTGATAGACCCCAGACCAGTTGGAGCCAGAAGGTTGATGACGGTGATTTCCGGTGACCTCACCTCCAGCCAATCAGAAGAGGGTCTATGAGCTGACCACACCCCCAACCCCTCCTCCCTCACCGTCTCTAAAAGCCTCTCCCCTGAAGTCTCCTGGGAGTTCAGGTCTTTTGAGCACGAGCTGCCTGGACTTCCTCTTGGCACCTGCGATAAACGCTGCAGTTTCCTTCCCCACAAACCGGGCAGTAGGCTGGCTTTCCGGCGGGCAGACCCAAGCTTGGTTCAGTAGTGACTCCAGCACCCCAGGCGGGACAGAAGTCCAGAGTGGGCTCCTGGCCTGAGGCCCTTGGATTCCACCCGCCGTGGCCCGGGCACCTCTGTCTCCAGGGCAGGCCCAGGAGTCAGGGCTGCCGCTGACGGGGTGTCACCGGCCCGTGCTGCCTTCAGTCCTGTGGTCAAGGGAGCAGGCGCTTGGGCTGGTCTGTCCGGCCTGGTCTGTGAACCTCTTTGGTGAGTGATGGAAGCAGCGGGTGGCTGTGAGCAGTGGCCCTTCAAGCCTCTTGACCACTTTGTAGACTTTTCACTTAAAAGCATCTGCACTTTAGCATAGGAGCCCGTGTTTACTCTTGCAACAACTTAAGTGGGAAAAGAATGTGGAAAAAAACAGGTGCCTGTGTCTGCATAACCGAGTCACTCTGAGGCGCACCTGGAACTAACGCAACGTTGCTGATCAGCTAGTTGTTGCTGCTGCTCAGTGACCAAGGCGTGTCCAGCAATTCGTCACTCATGCACTGCAGCACACCAGGCTTCCCTATCCCTCACCATCTCCTGGAGTTTGTCCACATTCATGTCCGTTGAGTCGGTGATGCCAGCCATCTCATCCTCTGTCGCCCCCTTCTCCTCCCGCCTTCAATCTTTCCCAGCATCAGGGTCTTTTCCAATGAGTCGGCTGTTCATATCAGGTGGCCAAAGTATTGGAGCTTCAGCTTCAGCATCAGCCCTTCCAGCGAATGTTCAGAGTTGATTTCCTTCAGGCTTGACTGGCTTGATCTCCTTGCTGTCCCAGGGACTCTCAGGCGTCTTCTCCAGCACCAATATAGAATAAAGTCATTTAAAGGAGGTCCGTACAGATTTAGCCTTCAAGGCCTGGCTGGCACTCCTCGCCACAGGTGGGCTCTCTGCAGGCAGGCTGGGGTAAATGCTGTTTGTCCCAGCATTCTGGTGTGCTGGAAACACATACGTGTCCTTGGAGTTCACTCCCTGGCAATGGGGTGAAGACGCAGTTTGGGAAACAAGATTCTGATCTTTTGGAAGCAGGAGCTGTGCTCTGAGCATACAGATTTGTGTTGAGGATAAAGACCAAGCCTCCCACTCCAAAGCCACGGAGGGGGCATTCCGTCAGACTGCGGGCGACTCTGGCTGCTAGAGGCCAGGCGTGGCACCGTGCCGACCACCCCTCCTGCTCACAGCATGTCCCCACTGGGCCTGTGAGATTCACCCACATTGTGTGTGTAGCAGGAGGCCATTATGGCAACCCACTCCAGTGTTCTTGCCTGGAGAATCCCAGGGACGGGGGAGCCTGGTGGGAGGCCATCTACGGGGTCACACAGAGTCGGACACGACTGAAGTGACTCAGCAGCAGTGTCCCATTGGGTGGGCTGTATTTCTTACATTCATTTGACTGCTGACGGGCATTTGGGTTGCTTCCAGTTTGGGGTTTTATGACTAAAGCTGCCAGAAGCGTTTGTCCACAGGTCGGTGTGTGATGTGTGAGTTCATTGCTCGCAAGTAGATCCCTCGGAGTAGAACTGCTCAGTCACAAGGTAAGACTGCTTCAGGTCATTTCAGTTCAGTCGCTCAGTCGTGTCCGACTCTTTGTGACGCCATGGACTGCAGCACACCAGGCCTCCCCGTCCATCACCAACTCCCGGAGTTCACTCAGACTCACGTCCATCGAGTTGGTGATGCCATCCAGCCATCTCATCCTCGGTCGTCCCCTTCTCCTGCCTTCAATCTTTCCCAGCATCAGGATCTTTTCCAATGAGTCAGTTCTTCACGTCAGGTGGCCAAAGTACTTGAGCTTCAGCTTCAGCATCAGTCCTCCCTGTGAGTATTCAGGACTGATTTCCTTTAGGATGGACTGGTTGGATCTCCTTGCTGTCCAATGCACTCTCAAGAGTATTCTCCAATACCACAGTTCAAAAGCATCAATTCTTCAGTGCTCAACTTTCTTTATAATTAACTCTCACATCCATCCATGACCACTGGAAAAACCATAGCTTTGACTAGATCTTTGTTGGCAAAGTAGCAACCCTGCTTTTGAATACACTGTCCAGGTTGGTCATGGCTTTTCTTCCAAGGAGCAAGGGTCTTCATTTCACGGCTGCAGTCGCCATCTGCAGTGATATTGGAGCCGAAAAAAATAAAGTCTCTCACTGTTTCCATTGTTTCTCCATCTATTTGCCATGAAGTGATGGGACTGGATGCCATGATCTTCATTTTCTGAATGTTGAGCTTTAAGCCAACTTTTTCACTCTCCTCTTTCACTTTCTTGAAGAGGCTCTTTAGTTCTTCTTCACTTTCTGCTATAACAGTGGTGTCTTCTGTGTATCGGAGGTTATTGATATTTTTCCCAGCAATCTTGATTCCAGCTTTTGCTTCATCCAGCTCGGCATTTCACATGATGTACACTGCATATAAGTTAATAAACAGCCTTGACATACTCCTTTCCTGATTTGGAACCAGATCTAACAAAGGCTAACAGAGTTTTGCAAGAGAACACACTGGTCATAGCAAACACCTTCTTCCAACAACACAAGAGAAGACTCTATACATGGACATCACCAGATGGTCAACACCAAAATCAAAGTGATTATATTCTTTGCAGCCAAAGATGGAGAAGCTTGATACAGTCAGCAAAAACAAGACCAGGAGGCGACTGTGGCTTGGATCATGAACTCTTTATTGCAAAATTCAGCTTAAATTAAAGAAAGTAGGAAAAACCACTAGACCATTCAGGTATGACCTAAATCAAATCCCTTACGATTGATTATACAGTAGAAGTGACAAATAGATTCAAAGGATTAGATCTGATATACAGAGTGCCTGAAGAACTATGGACGGAGGTTCTTGACATTGTACAGGAGGCGGAGATCAAGACCATCCCCAAGAAAAAGAAATTCAAAAAGGCAAAATAGTTGTCTGAAGAGGCCTTACAAATAGCTGCACAAAGAATAGAAGCTCAAGGGAAAGAAGAAAAGGAATCTGAATGCAGAGTTCCAAAGAATAGCAAGGAGAGGTGAGAAAGCCTTCCTCGGTGATCAGTGCAAAGGCTGCTCAGCATCTTCCCAAACTGCCCAGGGTCCCTTCCCTGCCCACCAACACTGGTGTGGCCAGTCTTCCAAGTTTTAGCTGCTCTAAGAGGTGCTTTCTGACTGTGATGCTGGAGAAGACTCTAGAGAGTGACTTGGACAGCAGGGAGACCAAACCAGTCCATCTTAAAGGAAATCAACCCTGAACATTCACTGGAGGGACTGATGCTGAAGCTGAAGTTCTAATACTTGGGCCACCAACCTGAGGCAAAGAGCCGACTCACTGAAACAGACCCTGATGCTGGGAAATAAAGGCAGGCGGAGAAGTTGCGACAGAGGGTGAGATGTTGGACGGCATCACCAACTCGATGGACTTGAATTTGAGCAAACTCTGGGAGATAGTGGAGGACAGGGAAGCCTGGTGTGCTGCAGCTGATGGGGTCACAGAGTCAGACACGACCTAGCGACTGAAGAACAGCAAAAACAGGGGTGAGGCTGTTGCTCTAACTTCCGGTGACGAACAGCATTGCTGCCTCGGCCACTGGCGCGTCTTGCTTTGGAAAGTCCCGGGTCAGATGTTCTGCCCCTGCGGTCCCGGGGCTGCTGGCCTTTCTGTGACCGGGCCTTCAGCGTCCTGTGGGCACCACTCCTCTACCCCAGCCTGGCCGGGTCTCTCCTGGACTGTGACTTGCCTTCCTGTGTTCTCAGCAGTGTCTCTCAAATGGGAGAATTTTCTGTTTGGGTGAAGTCCAAATTCTCGTTTTTTTTTTTTTTTTTTTTTTTTAATGATTTCTAAGTGTTTAGGAAGTGTTACCTATTTCAAAGGTGTGGGGATCTTTCTCCTGTGTTTTTGTCTGGAAAGCTCACCAGGAGCAGTTTTACAGGGAGGCCTCCATCCCATCTGAGTTAATGTTTGTGCTTGGTGTGAGGTAGGGGTCAGAGTTCTTTTTTTCCCTCCACAGAGACATCCGGTGTTTCAGCACCATTTGTTGAAATGAATGATCTCGGCACCTTTCTCAAAAGTGAGTGGCCCATACAACTGCGGGTGGGTGTCTGGACTCCGCTCCCTTTATTGCCGTCTCTCCTTATGCGAATCCCACCCTGCCTGGTGACCGTAGCTTCACAGGAGACGCTGCCGCCGAGCAGCACAAGCCCTTCTTGGCTCTTTTTTCCCTGGAATTGGTTGCCTCTCCTCTAGTTCTGCCTTTTCCTATCAGTGTTAGAATTGCTCTGTCGATCTCTTCAGATTAATTGCGCTGCATTATTTCTATGCTTCAGTTTGGAGGAAATTGATATCTTAGCAACACTGAGTCTCCTGAATCGTAAATGTGACCTCTGTCTCACATGAATATTCTTCCCTTTCCCTCAGGAATAAGCAATGTTCAGCGTAGGGTCTTACACACGTTCTGTTGCCTTTTCCTACACACATCATGCTTCGATGCTATCGTACATTTTTCTAAATTGGTTTTATTTCATTAGAGCATTCTAAGGTTCACAGCAGAGTTGAGTGGAGGGTACAGAGGTCTCCTGTCCACCTCACGCCCCACGTGCAGCCTCCCCTGGTGAACCCCAGTTTGCAGAGGGGGTTTTGTTACACGTGAGCCGCCTCTGCTGGCACACGACCATCACCGGGTCCGCTGTGCCCACCACCGCTCACTGCTGGTGCTTCTGTACACGCTGTGGGTTTGGACAAGTGTGTGGCGACATGTCCATCCTCACAGTGTCACACAGAGTGATTTCACTGCCTTAGACGCCCGCTGGGCTCCACCCATGCAACGCTCTCTGTCCTCGCCTGGCCACCGCAGACCCTTTTATCCTCTCGTGGCTTTACTTTTCCCAGAGTGTTGCAGAGTTGGTCACACAGCAAGCCGCCTTTCCAGAGTGGCTTCTTTCTCTCTGTAATAAGCACTCGCGGTTCTTCCCCGTCTTTCTCGGCTCGGTGGCTCATCTCCTGGTGCCCTGAGTAATACGCCGTTGTCCGGATGGGTCACCGTTGTTAATCCGTTCACCTGCAGAAGGGCTTCGCGGTTGCTCCCAAGTTTGGGCAGTCATGATAACGCTGCTGTAAACGTCTGTGCACAGGTTTCTGTGTGGATGCCCGTTCTCAACTCCTTTGGGCAAACGTCAAGGAACACAATTGCTGGACTGATCATGTGGGAAGAAGACAGTTGTCTTTGTCAGGAACCCTCAGATCGTCTCCCAGAGCGCCATGCTGCCTGCATCCCCGCCAGTGAGAGGAGAGCTCCGCTGCTCCCACCGCTCTGGCCCCGGGGGTCAGTGCCCTGGGCGCTGACCATCCTGACAGGTGCTCACTGGTATCGCGTGTTCAACTTCCTTCTTCTGGTGACACGGGGGACGGAGCCCCTGTACCACCCGTGTGTCCTACTTGCTGAGGCGTCTGCTAAGGGCTCTTGCCCGTTTTGTAGCTGGTTGTTTTCTTCTTGTGAGGTTTAAGAGCCCCTTTGTTTATCTGGCGCGGCCCTTTATCCGCTGTGTCCTTTGCAAACCTTTCCCTGCAGCTTCTTTTCTCAGCTTTTCACCTGGCCGTTAGCGGAGCTGAAGTCTTTAATTTTAATGAAGTCCAGCTTATCAATTATTTCTTTCTCGGACTGTGCTGTTGGTGCTGTATCTAAAAAGCCATCACCAAACCTAAGGTCCTTCTCAGCCTGAGAGAAGGGAGGCTGAAAGGGCAGGGACTGCAGGTCTGTGGAGAACAGAGCCCTGCTCCCATCAGCAGGTCCGCGTGCAGCCCCAGGGCCCTGCAGGAGGGGGGCCCCTCCAGCTCCCGCCCCCTCATCTGCATCTCCCACCACCCTGCTTGCCTACGGTTTCTGAATTGTCCATCCGCCCACGGGTTAGCCCAGGCACATGAAAGCTGTGTGTGTGACCAGTCTGTGTGTGTGTGTCTGTGTGTGTGTGAGTCTGTGTGTGAGTCTGTGTGTGTGTGAGTCTGTGTGTGAGTCTCTGTGTGTGTGTTTCTGTGTATGGAATGCATGTGAGTGTGTGTGTGTGAGTGCTGTGCAAGTCTGTGTGTGACTGTGTTTGTGAGTCTGTGTGTGTGTGAGTTTGTATGTGTATGACTCTGTGTGTGTGACTGTGTGTGTGTATGTGAGAGTCTGTGTATGTGGGTGTGTGTAAGTGTGTGTGTGTGTGAGTCTCTGTGTGTCTGTGTGTGTGTGTCTGTGTGTGTGAATCTGTGTATGTGTGAGTCTGTGTGTATATGTGTGTGTGTGAGAGGCTGTGTATGTGGGTGTATGTGAGTGTGTGTGTCTGTGTGTGTGTGTTTCTGTGTATGGAGTGCGTGTGAGTATGTAACTGTGTGTGTGAGTCAGTGTGTATGTGAGTTTGTATGTGTATGAGTCTGTGTGTGTGACTGTGTGTGTGTATGTGAGAGTCTGTGTGTGTGTGTGTGTGTATGTGTGTGAGTCTCTGTGTGTCTGTGTGTGTGTTTGTGTGTGTGAATCTGTGTATGTGTGAGTCTGTGTGTA
>SJXQ01008709.1:414449-425840 GCA_006408695.1 Aepyceros melampus | reverse complement strand
TGGACATTCGGCTGCGTCTCCCTCTCACCAGTCACGGCCTCGGGCCGTCTGCACTTGACCGGCTCTGGCGGTGGCTCCTGCACCTGGGGAGTCAGGCAGCTTCGTTCACCCCTAGGAGACACCCTTCCTGCTGGCCTCCTAGGCGTCCAGAGCCGGCCTGCCCTCTGCCGTGACATGCTCACAGCCCCAGCAGGCCAGGCTTGTTTGCAGAGACCCCAGCCCTGCCTGCTCCATGCCCTGGCCCCACAGCCTCCCACACAGTGAGCTCCCCATCACCTTTCAGGCTTAGCTCCAAGGCTGCTGGTCACCCCCTCCTGGAAGCCCTCCCAGCTTGCTCCTCCCCATCAGAATGGGCAGCCCTGTGCCCAGGCTCACCCCTGTCCCGCCTCAGACGGCAGTCTTGTCCACCCTGTCTCTCTCCCAGAGGCAGGGCTCCACATCCTCAGTGGGACCTGCTGCAGGCGCCGGGTGGGCCTCCAGGCCCAGCAGGAGGGTAGCGCAGCCCTCGGAGCAGCTTAGGAGAAAAGCGACCTTCATCAGCTGTGCAGATCCAGGAGGAGACCGCGCCCCCCAGTCTCCATGGGGACTGGCCTTTTCAAAAAGAGAGGCCCCTGCCAGGATGAATGCATCACCATGGAAACCACTTATGGTGGCATCTGTCACCACCAAGCAAAGAGGTCACACAGGAGTTCATGACCCTGAGGGCCCACGGCTCGGTGGTTTCCTGGACGGTGGGAGTGCAGGAACAGACACACAGACCACGCGGCCTGAGACCCTCCCAGCCCAGGGCAGCGACCTCAGCTCCCCCAGGGCAAACGTTTCTGGGAGGCCAAGTGCAGGGGTCTGAACACCCAGGCCTTCGGAGGTCTAACCGCGCATGGACGTGTGCAGCGGCTGACGGGATGGGCGGAGGTCAGTGCAGACTCGGGCCTCGTGGGCCCTCCCCACAGCTCCCTTCAACCACCCAGCCCAGGGTTTCCTCCTGGGAGGCCCCTCCAGGGACAGTGGGGTCACTGACCTCTGCGCCCTGTTTCCATGTCCTGTGCAGGGCAAGCTGGGCCCTGGCCCCAGGGATGATGGCAACCATGGGCCGCCGGCCTCAGGCTGGGACCCATAACATGGAGGGAGCCTCCTCGGGGGACAAGCTCAGGGTGCCAGGCTCCCTGCTGCTGTCTGCAAGGGGCTGCCTGGGGGTCTAGGCAAAGCATCGAATGGATGTACATTTTTCATACTTCAGTGAGAATTAGGAACCACAAAGACCTCATTTAAAAGCACGGTGTGTCAAGCTTTTCACCTTCTCTCCGGTTTCACGTCATCCGTCCAGCGTGCTTCTCCCAGCGCAGTCTCGGGCGCCGCCAGCTTGGCGCCCACCCCGAGCACATGCGGCCGGGACACGGCTGCTGCTGTGCAGCAGCGCGCGGCCCTGCACATGGAAATGCAGCTGTTCAGACACACGCGTCTTTGTTTCCCTGAATCTCCTCGGCAACAGATAACCGGGGCTGCAGACTCACTTGCAGAGACTGATTCTGGGAACAGCGTCATTTTTACTTCTGTCTTGGATCCATCTCGCTGCATCCCTGCCCCCACACCCTGCACACAGGCACATCAATCACTAAGTCAGGCCTGGGGCCGACCCGAGGTCATGGGGACGCAGGGCTGCGGCTGCTGAGCAGAGGTCAGCGGCCAGAGGCTGGTCCAGCTGCAGACTGTGGGACAGACGGCACCAGAGGCATCGCCCGGCCGCTGAGCCATTCCAGCAGGTGGCAAAGGGCCACGCAGATTCGAGGAGATGCAGAGGTCAGAGCCCGGGCCTCACAGAGGCCCGCTCACAGAGCTGGGGTCCAGATAGACGCCGGCTCTCTGTAAACACACGCACACACCCCACTGTGTGGGCCAGGGTGAAGGGCGGCCCCTCAGCCCCAGGACGACAGCAGGGCCGCTGCAGCTCTGACCGCAGCAGGCACGGGCGGCCAGAGGCAGAGCCCGGGTCATCCTCCTCCCCAAGGAGGGCCTCCACCAGCCCCTGTAACACAGAGAGAAACCCGGCGCGATCAGATGCCGTGTTCCCATCTTCCAGACCCCCGTACAGTTTCGAGTTTCTCTTTAGATCGGATCCGAGGTCCCCGAGCTGTGACTGTCTACGTCTGTCTCTCTTTGCTCGCTTTTGTGGAGAGACGAGCTCCTTTGTTTCTAAGTCTGGCCTCGTGGTGGAGCCCGGCACGCTCACGTGTCTGCAGGTGACACTCCCGACCCCAGGCGGCTGGGGCTCGTGGCGGGTGTGGCCAGGAAGTGCATGGCCGCCCTCCCTGTGAAGGCCGCGCCTACATCACCCAGGTCCCGGGGCTGCAGGACACATCGGGCGCTGTCCCTCCTGTCGCCTGGATGCTCCCTAAGGGCATCTTCACGCCCACTGTCTCCGTGGCCTCCCCAGTGCACACTCACAGGAAGGCAGGGCGGGAGCCCCCCTTTATGGACCCATTTTGGAAATCACGTGTTTGTCCCTTGGAATTCTCCAGTCATGACTGACATGTCCTGTCCTGACCTGTGACCCGAGCAGGAGCACCACTCAGCCTGCCAAAGCTCTCAGCCCCTCTGCGGGGGCCTCCCGGCCTCCCCTGACCTGGAAAAGGCTGTGGGCATCCCCAACCTGTCCCCTCACCCACCTCCCCACCACGAGGGGGCCCAGAGGGAGACGTAGCCCTTGGCCATCAGGGACGTCAGGCCCTGAGGCCTGGGGCTGCCAGGGAGGCGAGGGGGGCGACAGGACCGTGGTGTCCGGGCAGCGGTCAGCAAGCAGGCCCATCCACACGGTGGGGGCACTGCCCGCCTCCTCTGGAGTGCAGAGCAGCCAAAGGCCACAAGGCAGGCACTACCAGGCAGATGCCCCCGAGACCCTGCTGGAGGGCAGCCCCAGGACAGGGAGACCAGGGCTCACTGGTCGCAGCTCCCCAGACACTCTGAGGGACCAGCGCCCAGCCTGGCTGCCGAGGCCCAGGCCACCAGGTGGCCACCAGTCACACCGAGGCCTCCTGGGGCAGACACCTCCAGCGACCTGTGTCTACGGCTCCGCTGAGCTCCATGAGAACGGGGTTGACCTGAGGGTAGGCCCCCGCGGCCCGTCCAGAGCCGTTCCTCGGGAGGCTGTGGGCCTCCAGGGTGTATGCTGAAGCTCAGTGGGGGCAGGGGGACCGCAGGGCCCAGGGCTCGGGCCTGCATCGTCACAGGGCCACGCCTGCGGGCCCACGGGGCCTCCACTCCCAAGGCCTTGCCCGCAGCCAGGGGTCTGGTCGCCGAGGTGCAGGCGCTGGGCCTGCCACCCCCAGTGCCCCGAGCCCACGCTCCTCGGGCACCCCGCCAGCAGCACAGGGGCCTGGCAGGGGGCTGGGGGGCGCAGTGCTGTCCCGGGACCTGCCCGCAGGCACAGGCGGGGCTGAGGACAGAGGCCCCCAGGCGACCCCCAAGAGCAAGCCCCTCCTCGGCCCAGACCTCAACTCCGCAGGGTCTGTCCCGAGACACAGCCTGCAGGGCGCCCAGGAGACGGGCCGGCTCGTCCTCCCAGCTCTGCACACACTAGACCTCCGGTCCTGGGCCCTCGGGGGCAGGTGTCACCGAGTCCAAGCTCGTTCTGCTCGCCACACGGTAGGCCAAAGAGCCCGAGAGATGAGGTGTTGAGGCAAGGAAGAGATTTACTGGGGAGCCGGCAGACTGAGAAGACGGCAGGCTAGCCCCGTCTGGGTGCCAGGTCGTTTTACAGGTCGGAGATGAGGGGAGGTGAGGAGGCAAAGTAAAGAGGCTGTCAACCTTGCAAATATCTAGAAAGATAAGTTTCAGGCAGGGCATGTGTTCACTTCTTCCTTCCTGCCCTCCACAGGCGGACAGGGTTCTGAACGAAGGAGGCCCGTGGTTTAGTAGTCAGGCAGAGGGGCATGATTCTCCAGGGCCAACCGTTCTGTATGATTATAGTAACAAAAGCAACGAGAAGCAAGTCATAGAAACGGTTCCAAGTGGAGGCAGGGTTGCCTTCCTCCTTGTCACATGGCCACCGGCGAGGCCACAGCAGCATCGGAGCCACTGACTCCTCCAGGGAGGAGAGGGAAGCAGACGTTCGCAGGAGGACGTGAAAGCGTGGATCCAGCTGTGCCCGAACTGCGTTCGGAGGACGTGCTTCACCCAGAATCTTGCCAGTGGTTTAGGAGGGACTCGGATTGAGACGCACAGCCACGGGGCTCTCTGTGGAAGCAGGGTCTCCTTGCATGCTGTCCCCCCCATTGTGTCTCTGGGGGGCTGTGGCGTGACGAGCAGAGGTCTAGTCTGGCCTCAGTGTCAGTGTGGTCCAAGCCCAGCTCGGCCCAGGTCTGTCCCTGAGCAGCAGGTCCCTGTCCCTGTGTCTCTAATTAGAAGCACTGGGCGGGCTGGCTTAGGCCAGGGAGATGCCACTCCGACTGCTAGGGCCCCGGCCCTGACCTGCCCTCCTGGGTTCTGGTTCCACAGCTGCCGCCCACCCCGACCCCAGGCCAGCCCCCTCGCTGGTCTCCGCAGCTGCCCCCACAAGCCCCGGGAGCCGAGGCTGCAGCAAGGGGGTGCCAGGGGCTGTCCCAAGGGAGGACCGCAGGCCCCTTCTTCCCACCAGGACCTGCTCGCAGGGGGCTCGTGCGAGGAACAGGGATGAAGCCAGTGTTCAGGCTGGAGCCCACCACAGGGACAACTTCTGCCCGCCTGGAAGGAGGAGAGCAGAGAGGAGCTGACGGCAGCCCAAGTGGTCGCCAGCAAGGCCCATGGGGCTGCCCCCGGGGCCAGAAGCCTCTGCCCACAACTGTGGTCTCCAGGCAGCTCCAGGAAGGCTGGGCTAGGGGAGGGGGTGTGAGCCCTCGGGTGCCCAGGGCGCCAGGCAGGTTTAGACAGGTGTCAGGGGCCACAGGGAAGCCCCAGGGCACAGGTGGAGGAGGTGAGGAGGGTTTGTGATCCCCTGGGGGGAGGACTCTGCAGCCAGTGGGACCTCAGTCCCCAGAGGAAGCACAAGCTCTGGAAAGGGTAGAAGGGGCGCTGGCCTCTGGGGGGCCAGGCGGGAGCTGGGAGGGTCTGCTCCCCTGGCCCCCGGACCAGGCTCCAGGTGCAGGCTGGGCCAGCAGGACAGGGCAGGCCAGCCTGGTGGACTCTCGGACTCTCCCGGCTGGGCTCCGCCAGCCCTCTGCCCGCAGCTGCAAACCCCTCCTCTCGCCCTGCCCAGCCCCTGCCGCTCCTGCAGACAGTTTGCAGTGCAGGTGGACGGCTGGATCTGTGAGCCCTGTTTTGAAATAACGAGGATCTTTTATAAACTTTGGAGAAAAGGATCAGAGCTGATGAGGTCGGCCCCTGGTGGACCTGACTGCTGTCCTGCAGGTGTGGTGGGGCCCAGGGCGCCCCCGTCTGATGGGGGGCTGTCACATGACCTGAGGCCTGGGTGCCTCCCCCTACCCCACACCTGCCCCTGCAGATGCCTGCCCCCACAGGTGCCCACCCCAGGACATCTGCCCACTATTTCCACAAGATCCCAGCTTGGGTAAAGGGGAAACATTTGAAAATGTTTTCTTGTATTCACAAACTGTGATCCTTTTTCAAAATTCAAGGATTTTATACTTTTGTTTCTCTTTGTCATAATGCTTGTTTTTCCTTCATTTCTTGATTTTTTTTTTCACTTGTACCTAATTTTTAGTTATTTTGCTCTGCCTGCTTTGTAATATAAGCAAACCATGGAGCAAACCAAAAGACTACAGCTAAGAAGTTAATAAAAAAACTTCAAACTCACTACTAGTAATAGTTCATTTTTTATTGTTTAAACTGATTTTATTGGGGTTTTTCTTTACCAAAAAAATAAGCCACACATGGTCAAGAAAGCCATATCTGAAAGAGGGGCGCAGAAGAGCAAGCTGACCAGTGGTCACCATCCTGCCAAGCCGCGGGCGCCAGCACCACCCCCAGCCGGGCCCCAGGTGGCTCCAGCCCACACACACAGGCACACGCTCGCGCCACCACACTCGTCCCATCACACAGCTGGGACAGGGCTTCGCCAGCGTCTGCAGGCCTCCTCTCCAAGGCCCGCCGGGCAGCCACCAGCCGGCAGGTGTCAGTTACGCCAACCCGGCCCATCAGACTCTCGACTGTTCCAGACCTCTGCTATTCCAGCAGCTCAAAGCAAGATTAACTGGCTGGAAGTGACTAGGTATAAAAATGTAAAGAGTTCTTTTAGGGATAGTTTGAAAGGAGGAGAGATGTTTCAAGACACAAGGCACTGGAATCTGTCTTGCCAGGCACCAAAGCAGAAAATCGGAGACTGGGGAAGATTAACTCTCAAACAAATCATTATTTTAGCAAAATTGTCACGTTTGACCACATCTAATTTGATAAAATTGCTTTGGCCCCAGTGGCAGGAGCCGCGACTGGGCAGAAGGCAGTGGACACCGGGAGGAGACTGGAGGCCAGGGAGGCTGGTAGGAGCCAGGCGCGCGGGACGGGAGGGTCAGAGGGGACAGGGACTCCAGCAGGGAGAAAGGCACGTCCTGGAGGCAGCCGAGGGTGGCGGGCCAGGCCAGGCTGGCACCCAGGACGGCCCAGCTGCCGCCCGACCACATCCCCATGCCAGTCCCCAGCCCCGGGATCAGAGGCCACGGGGGGCAGCAGGGACAGGATCTCCCTGAAGGGGTTTCCCTGAGAGCCTCCTGCCCTGCAGGGACCCCACAAACAACCTCAGCCCTGCAGAGACCCCCAGGCGCCCCAGACACTGGCCCCAGCAGGAGGCCAAAGGGTCCCGTGAAACAGTAAGTGTGGTTGGTGACTGAGGTCTGGAAACCGGACGAGGCCTCAAGCATGAAGCTGTCCGACTGCCAGCGGCTCCTGCATCTGTCCTGACCCCGCGTCTGAGATCGGCGTGGGCAGCCCCGACGCCCTCTGGAGGAGGGGTGAGCAGAGGAGCCTGGACCCAGGTTCCTCCTGAGAGCGTGGCCTCTGCCCTGCTCCTCACGCCTGCAGAGCTGGCTCAGGGCTGGGCTCAGCCGTGCCCCCGGCAGACCCTTGGCTGCCCTGCCCGTGGTCAGCCCTGCCGGCCTCCACGGAAGGGGGTCAGGATGCCGCCTTGCCCGAACGCGCGCTGGTGTCTGCTCTCCACCAGGCATTGCGAGGGGGCCCCCGGGTCTGTTGGACCCCAACCCCGTGTAGAGGGGCCAGGTGTCTCCGGGGCCACCGTATGGGTGTCCAGCCTGGGCCCCCGAGATGACAGTGGACGCAGGCTGGTTTACAGCTCGGGGTCGTGGGTCCCGGACTGCATCTGGAGGGCAGAGGGCAGGTGTGTGTTCTTGCCTGCAGACTGTATCTAGAAAATCTGTTTTCACAATTTGCTAGGGAAGCTCAAACAGCCTGGGGTGGAGCTTCGGGTCCCTGCGGCCTCTGGGGTGCACTGCAGGGCGTGGACCCTCCAGAGGGGCCTTCCCACGTGGCCGTGCTCAAGGACTGCTCCCACACCCCTCACGTGTTGCTGAGAGCCTGGTCACTACGGCTGTCCCATTGAAGGGCTAACCCAAGACCTCGGGAAAAAGGCCGTGTCCTGGACGAGGGGGCTGTGGCCTCAGGAGGAAGCGGGGATCCGGAGAGGCAGACTGAGACGGGGAGGCTGACCCCAGGCGCCCCAGCACAGTCGCAGCTCATCCAGCCTCATTGTGAAGCTAAGGGCAAGCCCGCTCTGCCTGCTGCCTCCCCGACACCAGCCTGGACGCCCCCCACCCTCGTGCGGCAGAACCAGCAGGGGACCCTCAGGCTCTAGCTGCCTCCTGGTCTCCAGCAGCCTCTGAACTGTTCTTCCTCCAAGAACATCCTCCAGGCAAACGGCACCTTGGGAGCCCCCAGCAAGGCGGGGGCTGAGCTCACCCCCCACCCAGCACCCCATGGTGGCTCCAGGACTTGCTCCTGAAGGAGAGAGGGCCTGGGCTCCAGGAGGGTCTGAAGCTGTGAAGGAGGAAAGCAGATGTGATTTGAGAGGCGGAAGGACATGAAAAATGGGGTGAGTTAGGGATTGCCAGAAAGGGAAGTAGAGAGACAGGCTGCGTTTGTGACACTGAAGCGCCGTCTGCTCCGAGTATCCACCACTCAGCCTTCTGCTGCCTTCAGGCGTCTTCTCAGGGACCCTTCTGATGCGCTTGAAGGATGCAGGAGGTGAGGGGGGCTGAGAGCTCTGGGAGTGGGCAGAACTGGCCCCGCTGCCAGCAGGGGGTACTCAGAGAGGCGGGCAGCTGACCGCAGCCTGTGGGGTCTGAGGTGGACCGGCTCAGGTGGGCCGTGTATCCCTGGCTGCACGGAAGCCCTGTAGGGGGGCCTGTATCCCTGGATGCATCGAAGCCCTGTTGGTGGTGGGGGGGCTTGTATCCCTGGACACACCAAAGCTCTGTAGGGGGCCCTTTATCCCTGGACGTACAAAGCCCTGTAGGGGGGCCCTGTATCCCTGGACACACCGAAGTCCTGTAGGGGGGCCCTGTATCTCTGGACACATCAAAGCCCTGTAGGGGGGCCTGTATCCCTGGACACATTGAAGCTCTATGGGGGGCCTTCTATCCCTGGATACACCGAAGCTCTATAGCGGGGCCCTGTATCCCTGGACGCATCGAAGCCCTGTTAGGGGGGACTTGTATCCCTGGACGCATCGAAGCCCTGTAGGGGTGTGCGTGCGTGGACACGGACCCCACAAGGCTCTCAGTGTGAAACCCCAAGGCTGCCCAGGAATCACTGGTGGCCATCAGGAGGCCGCCCCAGGCGTGGCCTGGCTCTCCGGGGGCTCTGAGAGCCTTCGGGAGGGGAAGGGCAGCCACAGGAACACTGTGCGCTTGCTTTTATTCTCAGACTCAGCTTGACCTCAGGGCAGAGTGAGTTTGTTGACGTAAATCTTTGTTAGAAATGTTCTGCACAAATTCAAACTGACGCTGTTGGGGGAGATTGCTGGTTGCCACGGCAACTGGAGGGAGGTTTTCACTCGGCTCAGTGGATTTGAGCACACAGTCGGGCATGCGTCCGGCCTCGGGGGCCAGCCCGGAAACGCCAACGCCACCCCTGTCCCACACGTGGCCCCCACACCGCTGCGTCCAAGAAGCCGGCAGCCTGAGGCTCCCTGCAGCGCTCACCCTGGAGGCAGGTCCGGCCTGAGACTCCTTGGCCCTAGGCCCAGCTCAGGCCTAGGGAGGTGGGTGGGGCGCCGTCTCAAGCTGACCCCTACCGCCGCTGACCTGTGACCCCGTCCACCCTGCGGCTGTCTGGAGCAGCAGCATCAGCAGGCTGTCTCCTGGCTTCACACAAGCAGGTGCCTGACGTCCTCTGGCTGTGGGGGCCGGGGCCCCAGCCCTGCCGCCTGCCTGCCCTCCACCCCGGTTCCCCTCCCTGCCTGCTCCCACCCCATCCCATCCCCCCACGGAGAGCTGTGGTCACCTCTCCATCGCAAGTGACTTTCTCTCCAGGGGGGCCGGATAAAGGGCTGAGGGGCTGCCGGAAGGAGGTTGGAGCTGCCCGCCCTGTTGGCAACTGGAAGGTCTTCCTACTGGGGAGTCCTGAGCTCACAGAATGTGCCAGACACGCGCCTTCGCGAAGGGAGGCAAAGACGCAGTGTTGTGAGGCGGCCCAGAGCCCGCCCCGCCAGAGACTCTTGCTTTCCTGCGAAGAAGCCACGCAGGCTTCAGGAGAGAGCTCTCAATGCCTGCGGGAGGCCTGAGCAGGTGCGTGTCTGCTCAGAAGACAGTCTTGGTGCATTAGAAACTGGAAGGGCCCAAGAGTCCACCAAGCCTGGCGCACGGTCAGCTGCAAACTCCAGGAAGCATCGGCTCCCCTCACGGACGGCAGAGACACTCAGGGCACAGAGGGGGCCCGAGTCGGCCCTAGCCCAGCTGCCTGAGGTCCCGTCACAAAGCTCACGCTCATGACCCATCGTCAGGAGGCCCTCTGGGTCCTCTGAGCGGAGGCCACTGTGTCAGAGAGAGGGCCTGAGGCTCCCGTGGCTGCTGCGGGCACAGCGCTGGCTCTCTGCTCTGACCTGGGCCAGCACAGAGCCCGGCCGCTGGGTGGGGGGGGGTCGCTGCCTCGTGACTCTGTGGGCAGCTTGGGGGCCAGGGCACTGGTAGCCCAACCCCGAGGAGGGACAATGGGGCAGCAGTGGGGGGCCCAGCTCCCCGACCCTCACTAAGCCCTAAGCCCGCAGATGCGGCTCGCCTCGGAGAGCATGGGGTGGCCTCGTCCGGAGGAGTCCCTGGCCCTCACCCAGGCCAACGCTGGGGTTCAGAGCCGGCTGCACTGCGTCCAGCAGCAAGTGCAGGGTCAGGATGTCAGCAGCCAGCCAGGCCCGTCTGCCCAAAGAGCCCCCAGAGCACCCCGTGCACCCACCTGCACCCCTGGGGAGTCTGAGCTCCACCAGCTTTGTGTCAGAGAGAGGGCCTGAGGCTCCCGTGGCTGCTGCGGGCACAGCGCTGGCTCTCTGCTCTGACCTGGGCCAGCACAGAGCCCGGCCGCTGGGTGGGGGGGGGTCGCTGCCTCGTGACTCTGTGGGCAGCTTGGGGGCCAGGGCACTGGTAGCCCAACCCCGAGGAGGGACAATGGGGCAGCAGTGGGGGGCCCAGCTCCCCGACCCTCACTAAGCCCTAAGCCCGCAGATGCGGCTCGCCTCGGAGAGGCATGGGGTGGCCTCGTCCGGAGGAGTCCCTGGCCCTCACCCAGGCCAACGCTGGGGTTCAGAGCCGGCTGCACTGCGTCCAGCAGCAAGTGCAGGGTCAGGATGTCAGCAGCCAGCCAGGCCCGTCTGCCCAAAGAGCCCCCAGAGCACCCCGTGCACCCA
The DNA here is from genome assembly GCA_006408695.1 of Aepyceros melampus. Lineage (NCBI taxonomy): Eukaryota > Metazoa > Chordata > Mammalia > Artiodactyla > Bovidae > Aepyceros > Aepyceros melampus. The sequence goes on along the minus strand of SJXQ01008709.1, from coordinate 415,006 downwards.
CCTGCACCCCTGGGGAGTCTGAGCTCCACCAGCTTTTGCCTTGAAGCCCACGGGCCCCGGGGTGGGACTGAGGCCTGGGCTTGGAGGGGCTCCTCCAGGCCAGCCCCCGCCCTCTGTGTCCCTCCAGTACCGCCCGGAAGCAACCTCTGCTTCTGCCCCCACCCCCCCGCTTTGAGACCGGGGTGGGTCTCCATGCTGTGGCCAGGGCCCAGGGACAGAAGGTCAGCCTCAGGCCTCCTCCTGGTGCCCGGCGGCCTCCTGGACACCTGGCCCCGTGACCTGTCATCTCGGGGCTGGGGGCCCAGGGGCAGTAGTGAGATGACCGGTGTCCACCAGCCCCTTCCCGGCACAGTCTGTGGACAGAGCTGCAGGTGGACACATGCTAACCCGAACCCTAACCCTAACCCTAACCCTGGGGAGTCTGAGAACATCCCCCCAGTCCAGGATGGTCTTCCCACCACCCCCTGCCCCCCTTGTCCAGGACCATCAACCTGGCCTGGGGACTTCCGCTGTGCCCGCCAGCACCTCAGGGAGCCGCCCCAGGACGCTAGGTGGGC
>SJXQ01008709.1:374729-389069 GCA_006408695.1 Aepyceros melampus | reverse complement strand
TTGTCCCTGGAGCTCCGTCTGGCCTGGCGTGGCCCCTGTGGGCGCCGAGCTGGAGCCTTGGAGGCTGTTCGCTGCACCCGAAGGATCTGCAGAGGCCTCTCCTTTGCGCAGCCCCGCCCGGCGGGGTCAACTCCAGCGTCCGGCCCCCAGGTGGGACTGGGGGATCCCACCTCGGTCGGCCGGGCCCACTGGCCTGCAGCAGATCCTGCGAATCCGGCCTGCTGAGGGCCCGTCGCCGCCCTTTCCCTTCCCTCCAGCCTGGTCTCATGGCCCGTGCTCACGCCCAGGGCCCAAGAGGAGGCCCTCGAAGCTCAGGGCTGGTGGAGTTTGGGCCAAAGTGGGCCCTGCCCCACCGCGGCGCCTTCACTTGCAGACGGCGGCCGCCTTGCAGCAGCACAAGCAGGCAGCGGCTGAGAGGCACCACGTGACGGTGAGGCGGGCACTGAGCTCCAGCAAGAGGGGGTGAGGCTGGACCTGGAGCTACAGGCCACAGAGCAACAGGAGGGCCCATGCCCAAGAGAGGGACAGCGGGACGTCCAGGTGGGAGCAGGCCCGGAGGGACTACAGACAGCGACAGGGGGCCTGGCCCAGACCGGGGCTGGGGGGGCTCATCTCCCGTCACTGCTCGTCACCAGGCCGAAAGTGCCGCCTCCACAGGTCCCTGCAGGCGGTCTGTCTTCTCATGAGGAGCCCCAGCCTCGCCCCAGGAAGGGAGGCTCCCAGCGGAGGGGCCACGCTTAGCTGCTGTCTCCCCAGGAGACCCCTCGCCAGCCTGATTGGGCAGAGCTGAGCAGCCCCGCCTGCTGTCAGCCTTCCTTCCGGTCTCGATGATGGGCATCAGGGTCCCTGCCTGCAGTCAGGGGTGTGGCATGCTGCCTGCTTTTCAGATAGCCCGGACCCTTAATGTTTCCATATAAGTTATTTTTTTAATTTATTTTTTATTTTATCGTATTTTTTGCTCCAGTGGGTCTTCACCGCTGTGCACACAGCCTTTCCCTAGCTGTGGCGGGCGGGGCTGCACCCTAGGTACGGTGTGATGGTCTCTTGTTGCAGGGCGTGGGCTCCCGGCAGGCGAGCTCAGCCACCGTGCGGAGACTTCTTTGCTCCGCAGCACACGGGATTGTCCCAGACCAGGCACTGAACATGTGTCCCCTGCATTGACAGGCAGACTCTCTTTTTTTTTTTTTTTTACTTTATTTTACTTTATAATACTGTATTGGTTTTGCCATACATTGACATGATTCCGCAACAGGTGTACCTGAGTTCCCGATCCTGAACCCCCCTCCCACCTCCCACCCCATATCATCTCTCTGGATCATCCCCGTGCATCAGCCTCAAGCATCCTGTATCCTGGATCGAACATAGACTGGTGATTCGTTTCTTACATGATAGTATACATGTTTCAGTGCCATTCTCCCAAATCATCCCACCCTNCCCTGTATACTCATTCTATTAATGAATGTTAAGAGTTTTTGAGAATTTGATGTTGAAACTCCAACTAAAAATCTTAATTTATCTACTTAAAAAATAATTGCCGTATATAGTGGAACTATATGTAACCTTGTTCTGTAAAAATAAGATAAAAAGATCTGTTCAGATTCTCCAAAAAAAGAAGAATATTTTAAAGGAGAGTCTAAAACCATATTTTCTGCTCTCAACAATAAATAGAAATTATCATGAAAAAATAGTATAAGACTTATACAGTGAAATCTACAAAATATTTCTGAAAGATATTTTTAAAGATGTAAATATATGGAAAACAATCTATGTTCATGGATTGGAAGACTCAGTATGGTTAAGACAGCAGTTCTCCCCAAATTGATCTATATATTCTCTTCAATCCCCGTCAAACTCCCAGAAAACATTATTTATTTTTTTGCAGAAATTGGCAAGCTGATCTTCACCCAACCTCCAAACCTGTTCCTAAAATATGAAAATACAGTGAATGCAAAATAAGTGAAACAATGCTGAAAAAGAAGAATGAAGTAGAGGATTTATATTTCATGATTTCAAAATATAGTATCACACCACATAACCAAAACACTGTGGTACTGGCATAACAACAGATATTATATAGATCAATGGAATAGCATTGAGAGTTCCGAAATAAACTCTTACATTTGTAATTAACTAAAAAGAAGATACGTCAAGACTGGGAGAAAAATATTCCTAAATATCATGTATCTGCTCAAGAACTTGTATCCAGGATACATAAAGAACTCTTCCAACTAAATAAAACAATAGATGATTCCATTTTTAAATGGGCAAAGTGTTTGAATAGATATTTCACCAAAGAGGATTTACCAATGGCCAGTAAGCACTTGAGAAAATGCTCAGGATCTTTAGTCATTGTAGGAATGCAAATCCAAACCACAGTGAGTTGTCACTTCACTAGAAGTGATATAGAACGGCTATAATTTAAAAGAAAGAAAACGACAAGTGTCAAGGATGAGAAGAAATTGGAACACTGTTCATATACTACTGATGGGAATGTCAAAATGATACAGCCCCTTTGGTAAATAATGTGGCAGTTCCTCAAAGAACTTCATGTGGAGCTATCTGCATATGACCTAGCAATTCCATTCCTAGGAGTCTTCCTGAAAGAAGTGAAAACACATGTCCACACAAAGACTTGGTGCTCAGGACACATGTAATTTTCCTCCTTGGAACTAAGGGGCCTCAGGTATTTTTTACAAACTAGCAAAGTCTGGCAGGGCCCTTCAGAAATAGGAGCATTTCACAGCTACAGAAACTGAGGCTATGTCCAAAAGAACTGAAAACCATGTCCACACAAAGACTTATGTGGAAATGGGAATTTCCAAAGACATGGGAATTACCTGGTGGCCCAGTGCTCAAGACTCAGCGCTTTCACTGCTGAGGGTAAGGGTTCAATCCCTGGTCAGTGAAGTAAGATCCTGCAAGCCCTACAGCCTGGACAAAAGAAGGAAAGAAAAGAGAAGAGAGAGAGAAAGGAGACTTATACATAAATGTTCAAAGAAGCATTTTCCCAAAGTAGAAACAACCCAAACATCTATTGATGATGAGAAGATAAGTAAAATGTGGTATATCCATACAATAGAATATCATTTGGCCATAAAAAAGAGTGAAGGCCTGATATACAGCACAACATGGATGAACCTCAGAAACGCTGTGCTCAAAGAAGCCAGATGCCAAAAACACACACTGCATGATTCCATTTACATGACGTGTCCAGATAAGGCAAATCTCTAAGACAGAAAGCAGATTAGCGGTTTCCAGGGCTGAGGGTAGGAACTGGCGTGAGAGGTCTCTTTAGGATGATTGAATATCCTAAAATTAGATTGTGATGATGATTGTGCAACTCTGTAAACTCGCTAAGCCATTGAATTATACACTTACAAGAGGTAAATTTTATGGGACGTAAATTATGTCTCAATAAAACTGTTAAAAATAATGTGCCAATTAACCTCTACACAACAAATTAAGTTTTTCTTTAATTTTCTCGGTATAAGAGATCATTTTTCAGCCTGCTACCTGACCTCCTGAGGTTGTTTCAGACTTTGTGCTCAGGACATATTTAATTTTCCTGCTTGGAAATAAGACAACTCAGGTCTTTTATACAAACTGGCAAAGTCTTGCAGGGCCCCTTAAAATCAGGGGCATTTCACAGCTAGAGAAACTGAGGTTCAGAGAAATAAAGGCTCTCCCCATGGCAGCACAGAAACTTGGCAACAGCTCCATCAATGACCAACAGAAGACTGATTTCATAATACAAACGCCAGTCACTGAACAACCGATCTGGCTTCAGCCTGACACAGGCAGACCATCGTGTGTTCTTGCCAATGCCTGTTTAATCTTTCTGAAGATCTTGCCCCAGCCTGAGATGCTTCTCTAGCCTTTCCCTCTCAGGTGTACAAGGACGGTCTCAACTTCTGGGTCCTCAAAAGTCCGGTCTTGTCCATTAACATTATCATGTTCTTTTGGGTCCAAAGCTTCCGCTCTCTGATAAGTCAGAGGAGGAGATAGAAGTAGAAGAGGTATTCTTTGTCTAGTGTGGTTGTGATTGGGGTTTAGTGCTTCCGGGCAGCTGGTACTTAAATGCAGACTCTGTCCTTATGGGGTGCTTTTGTGGGTTCCCAAGAGAAAGCCCTACCAAAGCTTCATGCTGCAGCCCAGGCAGGGTGGTGGCCCTGTCCAGCGGATCCCCTCAAACCCCCACCTTCTGTTTCTGCACCCCCCTGCATCTCTCCACTGTGGGTGCCTCGCCCTGGGAGGAAGCGCTCCTGGGCAGGGTCACAGCCACTTTCCTTTCCACTTTCCACCCACAGAAACCATTATGCTTCCCTACCATCTGGGCAAGAGCAGCCTCGCCCCAGAGGAACTGGGATGCGGAGCTGCTGGGCCCTCTCCATTATCAAGCAGGATCTTTGAGCTTTACAGAAACAACACGGTAGGCATTCCACACCCCCCGCTCAGCCTCCCTTCATAGCTAAGTAAACTAAGACCCAGAAAGAGCAAATAGACTCAGAATTAGAACCCAAGTTTGCCTGACACAAAAGTCATTTTCTTTCTTCCGCACCAAAGTTCCTATTGGCCAGACTGAGGTCACTGCCATCATTAACAGTAAATATTTAATGAGTACTTGGTGGTGAGACAAGTCAGACCACACCGTTTAGTCAGACTAGAAGCCCAGAGTAGGGCAAAGAACAGGAGCAGGAGGGGGAGAGGTTTGCTCAGCTGAAATCTGGCCTGAGGCCCAGGTCCATGCGCCCAGAGTAGATCTGGATAAATATCACCGTGCAGTCTGCAACCTAGGGACCCAGGGACAGAAGAGGGGGTGATATTATCAAGGCCGAAACAGTGGTTTCCAAACTTTGCTGCAATGAAATCACCCAGGGATTAAAAAAAAAAATTCTGATGACTGAACCCCACCCTCAGACTTTCTAATTGAACTGATATGAGAAGCAATTAGGGCAACAGGATGTTCAAATGGGTTGTAAAGTTGGTGGCAGGGACAGGATATGTGGGGTGAAGGGGCAGGGGCGACTGGAAGTCTCTCCAGAGGAAGTGGCAATATTATGGCCTCAAGGCCTGGGGTTCTAGGGCAGGGAGTTCAGGGCTCAGGGCACTGGGCTGGCCCAAAGTGGCCCTTGGGAAAGATTAGCTGGAGGACTCTGGGAGGGAAGAGAGGAACAAAAGAGAAAAGAAGCAAAAATGCAGTCAGAGAACTGAGTTTGAGTCCATGAACTTTCTGTGTGACCTGAGACAAATTGCTTCCCCTCTCTGGGTCCCCTCTCTGGGCCTCAGTGTCTCTGTCTTGAAAAGGTGGGGGTTGAACTTGATGATGGCTAAGGGTCCCTCTGGCTCCAGGGTTGGAGGATGCTCCAGACCCCGGCAGGCTGGAGCTAGTGTGAGAGATAAGCCCGGCTAGAGGCCCAATCTGCAGATCTGTAGAGGAGGCTGCTGCATACTAGGCTGGGCCTGGGCAGGTACGAGGTCCATGAGAGAGATCCTCCACGGCCCCTCCCTGGACTCCCTGACCGCTCCATCAGGCTGCTAGAGGTGGTTCATGGAAATTTCCTCTCAGCTCCTCTAGCTCAGGGAACGTGGCTCAGTGTCAAATGGAAATGTCCACTCTCCCTCTGACAGCTGGTGGGAGACATGTGCATTGGAGCTGGAGACACAGAGAACTCACGGCAATGATGGTGGGGGGAGGGACACACCTGGTTACAGGCCATACGGGCTTCGTCAGTGGCCCAGGCGTCTTCCATCAACAAGTGTTTATGGAGTAACTCACTTACAGCATTCACCGTACTGCCAAAGAATGTTCAAACTCCCACACAACTGCACTCATCTCACACGCGAGCAAGTAATGCTCAAAATTCTCCAAACTAGGCTTCAACAGTACGTGAACCAAGAATTTCCAGATGTTCGAGATGGATTTAGAAAAGGCAGAGAAACCAGAGGTCAAATCGCCAACATCCATTGGATCATAGAAAAAGCCAGAGGAAAAAAAGAAAAAGCCAGAGAATTCCAGAAAAACATCTACTGCTGCTTCATTGGCTATGCTAAAGCCTTTGACTATGTGAATCACAACAAACTGTGGAAAATTCTTAAAGAGATGGGAATACCAGACCACCTTACCTGCCTCCTGAAAAACCTGTATGCAGGTCAAGAAGCAACTGTTAGAACTGGACACGGAACAATGGACTGGTTCCAAATCAGGAAAGGAGTACGTCAAGGCTGTATACTGTTACCCTGTTCACTTCAGTCAGTTCAGTTGCGACCGCATGGACTGCAGCATGCCAGGCTTCCCTGTCTATCACCAACTCCCGGAGCTTGCTCAGACTCATGTCCATCTAGTTGGCAATGCCATCCAACCACATCATCCTCTGTCGTCCCCTTGGAACTGCCTTCAATCACCTTACTTACTTAACTTATATGCAGAGTACATTATATGAAATGCTGGGCTGGATGAAGCACAAGCTGGAATCAAGATTTCTAGGAGAAATATCAATAACCTTACATATGCAGATGACACCACCATGGCAGAAAGCGAAGACAAACCAAAGAGCCTCTTGATGAAGGTGGAAGAGGAGAGTAAAAAAGCTGGCTTAAAACTCAACATTAAAAAAATGAAGATCATGGCATCTGGTCCCATCACTCCATGGCAAATAGAAGGGGAAACAATGGAAACAGTGACAGACTTTATTTCCTTGGGCTCCAAAATCACTGCAGATGGTGACTGCAGCCATGAAATTAAAAGATGCTTGCTCCTTAGAGGAAAAGCTATGACAAATATAGACAGCATATTAAAAAGCAGAAACATTACTTTGTCAACAAAGATCCATATAATCAAAGCTATGGTTTTCCCAGAAGTCATGTATGGAGTGAGAGCTGGACCATAAGGAAGGCTGATCGCCAAAGAATTGATGCTTTTGAACTGTGGTGTTGGAGAAGACTCTTGAGAGTCCCTTGGACAGCAAGGAGATCAAACCAGTCAATCCTAAAAGAAATCAGTCCTGAATATTCATTGGAAGGACTGATGCTGAAGGTGAAACTCCAATACTTCAGCCACCAGATGTGAAGACTGACTCACTGGAAAAGACCCTGATGCTGGGAAAGACTGAAGGCAGAAGAGGATGACAGAAGACGAGGTAGTTGGATGGCATCATCGACTCAATGGACATGAGTTTGAGCAAGCTCCAGATGAAGGATGGGGAAGCCTGGTGGGCTGTAGTCCATGGGGTCGCAAAATGTTGTACATGACTGAGCGACTGAACAGCAAAGCCTACTGTGTTCTGGGCCCTATTCCAGGAGCCAAGGACTTAGGACAGGACAGACTCAGGATGGGACAGACACCTGTCTCCTAACAGGGGGATGATAATAAGCATGAATGCTGTGAATACAATGAGGGAAGGTAAAGAAAAGACTGCGGTGCTGGCGGCAGGGAGGGAGGGTGAGCAGAGAAGGCTTTGCGGTGGACAAAGCCGCTTTTGTGTGATTACCAAGGGAACAGCAAGTACAACAGTTGCTGGTTATCCACGGTTTTCCTTTCCTGTTTCCCATCACAACCACGACCAACCAGATAAATTTGTAAATAATTTTTTAAATAACAAATGACAAAAATAAACAACTCATACGTTTTAAGTCATGTGAGGTTCTGGGTCACGTGATGAAATGCTGGCGCAGTCCAGTTTGGTCCTGGCCGGGCCTAGAATCATCCCTTTGTCCAGCTCGTCCCGCCAGTTGCTCACTCAGTAGCCACTTGGGTTATAGAAAGGTTGTTGGGTGACGCAGTGTTTGTGTCCAAGTCACCATTATTTTACGTAGTAATGGCCCCAAAGCGCAAGAGTAGTGATGCTGACAATTCAGATATGCCAAAGAGACAAGTGCTTCCTTTAACTGAAAGGTGAAAGTTGTGGGCTTAAGGAAAGAAAAAAAAAAATTCTATGCTGAGGTTGACTGGATATTCTCCCCATGAAACTGTGAAGAAGGTAAAGAAGTTTGTGCTAGTTTTGCCATCGTGCCTCAAATTGCAAAAGTTATGAGTACCATACATGACAAATGCTTAATTAATAAGAAAAAGGCATGGGATTTGCCTGGCAGCCCAGAGGTTAAGACTCTGTACTTCCAATGCAAGGGGCACAGGTTTGATCCCTTGTTGGGGAACTAAGATCCTACATACCCCATGGCACAGCCACAAAACATGGAAAAGGTATTAAATTTATACAAAAGAAACTTTTGAGAGAAAGAAACAACATTCACATAACTTATTACAGTATATTGCCATAATTGTTCTTGTTATTGTTTAGAAGCTAAGTCGTTTCCGACTCTTTGGAACCCCATGGACTGTAGCCCACCAAGCTCTGCTGTCCATGGGATTTCCCAGGCCAGAATATTAAAATAGGTTGCCATTTCCTCCTCCAGTGGACCTTCCTCACCCAGGGAGCAAACTGGTGTTCCTTACTCTGGCACGCGAATTCTTCACCACTAAGCCCCCCAGGAAGCCCATAATTGTTCTACTTTATTTTCATTGTTGTTAATCTCTTAATGATGCCTGATAAGTTATACTTTATCATATGTTTGTATGTATATGTAGGATAAAAGATAAAACATCAACTGCGTTAGATAGGGTTCCATACTGAGATTTCAAGCCTCCCCTGGGGGTCTTGGAACATATCCCCCACAGGTAAGAGGGGACTTCAGTACAAAAGCCCTGAAGCAGGGCCTTGGCTGGCATGTTGAGGACAGCAGGGGAAGAGTAGGTGACGGGATCAGAGTTTCCTGCCAAGCACCTGGACCTCGCATTACCAAGGGCGACCTATTTTCCATCAGAAGCTCAGCCCTTCTCCAGGAAGGAGGTTGAGGACACAGCGGGCCTGTCTCCTGCCCCAGGTCCAACTCAGTGCCCCCTTCCCCTGCTCCCCCCACTCAAGCACCAGCTCCCTCCCAGCTGTGGGAGTGAAGTCGTAGCCTCTTCTTGTCAGAGCCTCTATGAGTTGTCTCCTGAGTCACTGGCAATCAAGCCCAGACACTGGCGGGGGCAGGACTAGCCCTCACTCCGGGCACCATGTGGTTAGCACTGCTCCGGAGCCCGCGGCCATCCTGGCGGCCTGGACAGGGGCTCTCGAGAGGGTACCACCTGGGCAGTAGCACCCACGAGGGGATGTTGGACATCTCATGCCTGACCTGGGTCATTTTCTCTCTCAGTCTCAGAGCTTGAGAGCAATGTGAAGGCACGGGACAGGGGATGATGCTGGATCTTCCTCCTTGTCCGCCCAGGTCGAGGGAGCCCTTCAGGGTCAGGACAGTTCTCTTGCTCTGAGTTCATCGCTCATATATCTGTTCTGTCCCATGTTCATTGCAACACTCTGGGGGCATCATTCCTGCTAGAGCCAGCTTTGCATGTGAGGGTGAAGGGCTAGACAGCAGTGGCTTCTTCCATGTGGATGCAGCTGAGGTGGCAAAGGCATTGAGCAGAGGCCGGGATGAAGAATCTGATTCCAGGGGTCACGAGGCTGCCTGGGAGGACACACTGTAGAGGGGCTGGGGCAGCAGTTGTGGGGGGCTGGTGTGGAGGCTCCCCGAAGGATCCTGGAGAGTGATGGTGCTGGTCCGCTCGGGGGAGTCGTGGAAGAGGAGGTGAGAGAAGCGGTGGTCTGGCGTCCAGGTGTCTGCCTGGCTTGTCCTTCCGCTGTCAGGTCATTCAACCGCCCCCTCCCTGCATGGAAGCCCACGGTCCTCATTCCTTCTTCCACTGGTTCATTCCATCAAGTGCTTATGGGGTGCCCAGGCAGGTCTGACCTGGACCCACCCTGCTTGCCGTCCATTGGTGGCTCCCCAGTCAAGCCCAAACCCCTTGTCCTGACCGACAACACCTTGCATGGCCTCCCAGACTCCTGCCTCCCTAGTGCCCCTCCGTCTGCAGTCCAATCACCCTCACACTGCCTCTCCAGTCCTCCATGTGCTGCTCCTTTGTCTGAAACACTCATTGCTGCTTTTTTTTTTTAACCTGCCCAACTCCTACTTCTCCTCTGATCCTCAGCTCAGATGTGAACTCCTCCAGGAAGCCCTCCCTGAGTGATCCCCATTACACCAGTCTGACTTGGTTCCCTTTTCTGTGCTTCTGTTGACTCCTCTGATAACTAACATCCATCACACTGTGATGCATATTAATTACCTGTCCTCCTCCTGGACTATGTGTGTTTAAACTCAACATGACTCTATTAGCTCTAGTTGCATTCAGTGACACACAGTGAAAAGCCACAGAACAGTGGCTTGAACTATTAAAAGGAATAACTTGTTTCACAGAACAAGAACTCGGGGGCGGACAGTCCAAGGCTGGTATGTCAGCTCGGGAGTATAACCATGGATTCAGGCTCCATCTACCACTTGGCTGCAGCCATCTTATCATACAGCTTTTACCCTCACGGTCACAAGGTGGATATCGTATCTGTAGTGTGATGTTTCCATTCCAGGCAGGAAGGGGGAGGATGGGAAAAGGGCAAAAGATCGGTACTTAAAGAAAAGTTCATCAAGTCTCTGCTACAAGGAAGGAGAGAATGGGTTCTGACAGGCAGGCAGCAGGCTCTGCTGCGATGCCTAGATGGACTCATTGCTGCTTCCCAGCCCACAGCCCCTACGTCTGCTCCATCTCCAGACTTCTTCACTGGAGTAGATGACACCTCCACTCAGCGGCCCAAGTGAAGCACTCAGGGGTCATCCCTTGCCCACGGCCCCCGTCCAGCCCATGAGGGCCCTGCTGTCTCCACGGTGACACAGGTCCTGACCCCAGCTTCGCCTCTCCAGCCTGTTGACCCCACCTTAGACCACACTTCTCTCCTGTCTCCTGATGACTTTACATCCATTCTCTTCACAGTGGTTCAAGGCTCCTTTGCAGACATAACCCCATGCCATCCCTAGAGCCCCCAGAGGCTTCCCATTACGCAGAATATACATACTGCACCCCTACACCTGGCCCACAGGCCGGCATGGCTGACCTCTGACTGCCTCCCTGCAGCAGACCCTCTTGCTCACCCTATCTAGCTGAGCAGGCCTTTTGCACGCCCTTTCCTCACACCTGTGGGCTCTTGCCTTTGGACCTTTGCACGAGCTGTTTCATGTGCCAGGAATGCACTATCCCCTGCCCATCCATACGAGGAGGCTCCTCACCCTCTGCCACGGGTCACTGCCTATGACATCACCCCTTTCATTTTCTCTGTGCACTCCTCATAAGCTCTCCTATTTTTCTCCTCCACCAGAATGTAAGCTTTTGAGGGCAGGGACCCCATCTGCCTTGTGCACAGCCATATCCCCAAGGCCTAAGACTGCTTGGCATGGCAGAGGATTCAGTATTTGTTCAGTGAATAAATGAATGAATGAAATGGAGAGGTTTGTCTTGAGTGTTCCCTTAGAGGATCTTTCAGCTCTTAAGACATCTAAAGAGGAAGGAGAGGAAGGAGATAGAGGGTAGGGAACGTGATAACCTGAGATTCAAGTCAGAAACAGGAACCAGTGAGTGACCATCTTTCCACCAACATCCAAACCCTTCCCACTGACTTCCAACCTAGACAGCATATTAAAAATCAGAGACATTAGTCAGCAAAGGTCCATCTAGTCAAGACTATGGTTTTCCAGTAGTCATGTATGGATGTGAGAGTTGGATTATAAAGAAAGCTGAACGCCAAAGAATTGATGCTTTTGAACTGTGGTGTCAGAGAAGACTCTTGAGAGTCCCTTGGACTGCAAGGATATCCAACCAGTCTATCTTAAAGGAAATCAGCCCTGAATATTCATTGGAAGGACTGATGTTGAAGCTGAAACTCCAATACTTTTGGCCACCTGTTATGAAGAACTGACTCACTGGAAAAGACCCTGATGCTGGGAAAGATTGAAGGCAGGAGGAGAAGGGAACAACAGAGGATGAGATGGCTGGATGGCATCACCGACTAATGGACATGAGTTTGAGTAAACTCCAGGAGTTGGCGATGGACAAGGGGCCTGACCTGCTGCAGTCCATGGGTTCACAAAGAGTTGGACACAACTGAGCGATTGAACTGAGCTGATTGCCCAAGTGATCCTGACAGGCAGAGTGTCTCTGGGGTGGGAGTGAGAGCCTGTTTGGGGAAAACCGGAGGGAGGAGATGAGCACAGGCAGACACCATATGGAGCCTGCTCTATTCTGGCCAGAAGATGACCTCACCATCTGGGGAATAATGTTGAGAGCGCCCCCTGCTGGCTCAGCCACTAACCAGCTCTGGGGTCAGTGACTGGAAGCCCCCTGAACCTGTTTCTTCCCATGGAAATAGAATAATTATATTTATTATTAAGGATTCTGTAAGATGAAATAAGCAAAACAAATATAGTGTAGATCAAATAGTATGTGCTCAAAATTCCTTAACCACAAAAGGAGGAAAAGAGAGGAAAAAGAGATAGGAAAGAGTCAGAAAGCGTCAGAAAATACAAAGAGAGAAAGATGACAATCAAAAGAGGCAGGTAGCTGTAAACCAGGGGCAGCCCAGTCTGGCTTACTGGAGTTTGACTCTCCCACAAAATATACAGAAACATAAAGAACCCAAAACTGTAGTACCCACTCCCTGAAGCTGACTTTTGAGTTCTTCTGGTTCAACACTCTCCTTTTACAAATGTTCTGAGCCCCAGAAGGAACAAAAATGTCTCTAAGATGCCCAGAGAATCAGCAGAAGAGCCATGCGCAGAGGGATGGCAAGTTGGGGAGGAGTCCCGCATGGGCCGGTGCAGTGGTTTATGTTTCCTGTTCTCTGCCGTCCAGGGCCTGCCCTCCTCTGTCCCCTCGACCACAGCGAGGGAAAATGGCAGACTGAGAAGCGGGTCACTGGGCAAGAAGGGACAGGGAGGGGCAGGGGACTGACTTGTTCCTGCCCATGCCCTGCGCTAGGCGCTTCACTTAACCCAGCACAGACTCAATACTCATCCGTCCTGCGAGGAATTATTCTCATTTCACAGGTGAGGGCACAGAAGCCCCCGGCCCCTGAAGAGCTACAGGCTCCATTCTGTGTGATTCAAAACAGCTGCATCGCGCTTCTGCCTGGGAATTGAAAGGCCTGGTTTTGGGACCGAAACTAAGTGGCTGTAACCTTGGGCAACAGAGAAGGCAATGGCACCCCACTCCAGTACTTTTGCCTGTAAAATCCCACGGATGGAGGAGCCTGGTAGGCTGCAGTCCATGGGGTTGCTGAGGGTCGGACACGACTGAGCGACTTCACTTTCACTTTTCACTTTCATGCATTGGAGGACATGGCAACCCACTCCAGTGTTCTTGCCTGGAGAATCCCAGGGACGAGGGAGCCTGGTGGGCTGTCGTCTATGGGGTCACACAGAGTCAGACACGACTGAAGCGACTTAGCAGCAGCAGCAACGTTGGGCAATCCTTTCTCTCCAGCCTCAAGCTCTTCCTCTAAACAAGGAAGGTAGGCACTGGTCACTGAGGGCCCTTCTAGCTGGAGCTGACATTCTTAGAATTCTGAACAACAGCCTTCCCCGGCTGAGTCAGGAGGAAGGACTGCCAGACACCCCACAGCTCTTATCTGGCCTTCCTGACCGGGCAGCACAATGCCGCCTCCTCTCCCTTCCAGGGTGGCGCCCATCCCCCCACACCTCCAGCCCAGGGAGCCCGGGCCTCAGTACCCTTCACTCTCTGGGACAAATCTCAACAGTCTGGGGAAACAAAACTAAACAATGAATTAAGCCCTTCAATTTCCCCCAAATCTTCAAGGCTGTGGGGAGCCCACAGGTCAAGATTTAGATCACTGCTTCTCCAACTGAAAAAAAAAAAAAAGGTTTTAATTTAAGAACTTAATTTTTTATAAATTAAATATACTCGATAGTGGTAATGGTTACAGAACATGGTGAATGTTCTTAATGCCACTGCAATATACACTTAAAATGATTAGTATGTTACATTTTATGTTATGTATACTTTACTGAGCGTGGCCGAGAGCTACCGACATCGCCAGGAGAAGCCACCTCGCCCCCGAGGCCAGGAGCGGCAGCTGAGACAAGCACTCTGTTCACCCCGGGCCGGAGAGTGTCACAGGTCCCCGGGAAGCTGCCTCACCCCGGGACCCTCAGCCTCCCCGGAGCCGGCAGGGGCCCTGAGGGGTCTGTGCCCTGGAAACGCCCACGACATGAGCCTAATGTCCACTCGACTTCTGAAGCCAGGCACTGTCAGGACCGGGGCCTGCCCACCATGGCGTTTGGGAACAATAAAGTCCCTGCCACAAAGAGAGAGGGTCTGGCATTTCCATGAACATGCAGACGCAAAGCCCCGATTCAGAGGACACACGTCACTGACCGAAGTCCTTCTGTGACGGCAGCCGC
>SJXQ01008709.1:357972-370635 GCA_006408695.1 Aepyceros melampus | reverse complement strand
CCCAGAAGCTGGGACAGGAAGTGGTGGGAGGACACGGGCGTGGTGCCACGGCGCTCACACCCCGCGGGGAGGACGGCGCGGCCCGGGGGCAGGGGTGGGGAGGACGGCGCGGCCTGGGCGCCCGGGTGCGGGGTAGACGGTGCAGTCCAGGCCGCTGGGAGGCCAGGGGTGCAGAAAGCCCACACGTGGGCGGTCATGTTGCTGAGAGGCGGCTGCACCACACAGCTGCTACAACAGACAGCCCGGGCCACGGTCTGCACACATGGGTGTGGAGGCCCCGCCCACACGCCCCGGAGGCCCCCTGCGGGCGGAACTCAGCTGGGGAGCAGTGGGCTCCGTGTGTCCTGTCTCAACAGTCACCGCCGGATCCTGGGTGAGCAGTGGGGGCCTGCAAAGGCAGGAGAACCCGCACGGCTGGTCAGATGCCGAGACCTCCTCTGGGGAGCACGCGGGAACGTCAGCAGGGGTGGGGAGGCCTGGGGACCAAAGCAGCCGGCACAGGGCTTGAGGGTCCGGTGGGGCCAGAGGGCCCAGAGCCCAGGGGCGAGAGGCCGGGGCCGAGCGGGTGGGGCCAGTAGGAGCACAGGCCAGAAGCAGCCGGCTCCTGGGGGGCTGGGTGAGCAGACGCTCAGTGCAAGATTTCAGACGCCCCTACACTCAGGAATTAAGACGAGTAAGGTGGTGATACAGTGTTTCAAAAAAAAATGATGCAAAATTCATGATGACAGCATCAAAATCTTAAAGGAGCCAGAATCAGCGTTGCTGGTGGGCCTCGGGGGTCCCAGTGTGGGCGTCGGGGAAGGCTTGCTGACACGAGGCTCAGAGGACACTCCATGCCGGCATCCACCAGGGCCTCCCCAGACAGTGACCGACACAGCCACAGGGAGAGGGACGGAACCACCCGGAGCCGAGATAGAGACAGACCCACCCAGGGCCGAGAGAGACGGAATCACCCAGAGCTGAGAGAGATGGAACCACCGGAGCCGAGAGACAGAACCACCCGGAGCTGACAGAGTTAGAACCACCAGGAGCCGAGGGAGACGGAACCACCCAGGGCTGACAGAGAGATGACCCGAGCCAGGCACAGTGGACAGAATGTGGACGGACTCACCAGAATCAACCTGCAGAGCAGAGGCAGCCCGTGGCCGGGCGAGGGGCCAGAAGTGTGCACTGCACTCTACAGTTTACAAAGGGCAGGGGGGCGCCCTGGGGGAGGAGGGGGCCCACACGGGTGTGCAGCCCCTTTCAGCCCCTCAGCTCGGGGTCCCAGCAAGCCCCCCGTGTGCAGGAGACATGGGGTTCACGAGGGACAGTGGCCCTGCCACCCCGCCCTCAGGATGGGTCAGGGACTCCCTTTCCTCCCTTCGTCCTCCCCTGCCTCCACTCAGGACCCACCGGAGGAAGCACACCCCCAAGGTTCACACGGGACCACTTCCCACCTCCTCCAGGGCCCACCCCGTCTCCACCCACAGACTCCACGCCCCACCCATCCTTCCCCTTCTGCCAAACCCAACACATGGGCCAGGAACCCTTCACGTGTCACCTGTCAAATGCCTGCATCAAGCCCAGGGAGCAGGCTCAGGGAAGTCAAGCGACTTCAGCATCTCACAGCATCTGCCACCCACTCTCCCGGAGGCCCCGGGGCGTCAGCTCAGACAGCACACTTGCCTGGCCCCACCTGCAGGGCCGGGGTGGTCGATCCGCCAGAGACCCTCCGTCTTCACATGGCAAGCCCGCAGCAGGCTCGGCTCACTGCCTGCGGCCCACAGTCCATGGCTGTTTCCTGCTTGGTCCTTGTCCTCGGAGCTCTAGAGCGAGTGGGGGGCTCTGGGACCCCAGTGATCTCCGTGTGGGCTGGGAACCCAGAAGGGCACGACAGGGGCCTGGGGGCCACGTTCGCAGGAGGATGTCACAGGGTGCCTCCTGGACAGGGAAGTGACATCGATGGATGGGTGGGGATTTCCAAGTGAGGACTTCTTCAAGGCTTCAGACAGCTCCTGGGATGAAGCCGACAGGCAGGAAGCAGTCTTCTCTTTTCCTACAAAGGCTCCAGAAACTGAGGCAGTGAGTACAAATGCCCGGAAGGGGCACCTTCTGGAATGTTCACTAACGTGGTATTCTCTGCACGAGCTGCAAGAAAACACCCTGCACAGGAAGTGTCGACCTCGGGTTCCAGGGGGGCGACCCCCCCCACCAGAGACACATCACGAGAGGAGGGTCACGGCCAGCAGGCCACGCGAGCCCCGCCTGGGGAGCACCCCACCAGGGTGTGAGTGAAAGTGATGGAACTGAACCCCCGGGAAAACGGGGAAAGCCGATCCGTGAGCCGGCTGGTGGGAAGCACTGACAGTGGCAGGGACCCCTGAGATGGCCCGGGAGCCCGGCCCAGGTCCCCAGCTGCGTGGGAGCCTCCACAGCCGCGCCCTGCGGAGACCCTGGGGAGGGGAGCCGAGAGCGGACAGGGCAGCCCCCAAAGGCAGGAACGTGGGTGGAGTTTGGAGCAAAGGGGAGACAGACCCCAGGCGGTTCCTGGGCCCTGCTTCCCACCATGGCCCTGAGGCCGCTAATTTCAGTACGTGCAGAAACAGACGAGAGAGGAAAAACATAACTGTGAATCTGATCTGACTTTTTTTTTTTGAGAAATGTATTGCATTGAAGTGAATGAAATGGAGCCTCTGCAATGGCACCCCACTCCAGTACTCTTGCCTGGAAAATCCCGTGGACAGAGGAGCCTAGAAGGCTGCAGTCCATGGGGTCGCTGAGGGTCAGACACGACTGAGCAACTTCACTTTCACTTTCATGCATTGGAGAAGGAAATGGCAACCCACTCCAGTGTTCTTGCCTGGAGAATCCCAGGAACGGGGGAGCCTAGTGGGCTGCCGTCTCTGGGGTCGCACAGAGTCGGACACGACTGAAGCGACTTAGCAGCAGCAGCTGTTTTTCAAGAGATGTGAGACATCAACACCCATCCAGGAAAGACGGGGTTTTCCAGCATCTTGCTCACAGGGACCCACAGCGTAAAGTCAGTGCTGTGTCTCACATGGGGAAAATAGCCAACAAGCTCTGTGTCTTGGCAGCGTCTTGTTTAAACTGGGTTTGGCTGAGTTTATTCTGTAATTTTGTTTCTAATGATCAACATTTGCTTATGATGGATCAGTGTTAGTCTAGGGGCGAAGAAAAGTCTCAGCTGGGCCTGCCCGTGGAGCCCGTGGGATGAAGGGACCCCCTTCCTGTTATTAACACAAAGGGGTTAGGCTTAGGCAAAGAAGCAGAAAGCCTGCAGAGAATCCAGAGCACTGCGGGGTGGGCGTGGGGGGATGGAGGGGGTAGAGCGAGAAGGTGACCCACCCACGGGTGGCAGGCTGACTCTGCACTTGAAGGGCCCTGGTTCCGGCCAGCGAGAGGCCCCGGGCCACTGGCCAGCAGGGAAGCAGTGGAGCCCGACCCTGAGTGCCAGGAGTCTGCTGTCCTCAGCAGGAGCCACTCACAGACAGCCTGAAAGGAGGCACAGCAGGTCCCAGTCATTCAACACTCAGTCAGGGCAGCAGCCGCCCAGCGTGGGGAGGGCTTGCGGGAAGGCGGGCTGGAGGCCCCCAACACCCGGGCCTGTCCCGTGAACCACCCAGTGAGAACACCATCTCTTCTAGCAGCGGCACAATCCGGACCCTCAGGAGCCCCCAGCCTGGGGGCACAGATGTCCCTGGGGCCGGGCCCTGCAACAGGGGGAAGGCTACTTTCTGCAGCAGCGCCAACAGGAACACAGACACGTGGCGCACTCAGCAGCCAAGAAGGCCGCACGTCAGGGAAGGCCTTGTCATCAGATCTTAAAAGTCCTCCCCAAAAGCTGTAACTATGTGAGGTGACAGACTTACTGTGGTGGTCATTTTGCAACATTCAAATATAAAATAACCGTACTGCACACCCGAAACTCACAGGTACTTGCCTTAGTTAAAACAATTTAAACGTTGTCTTGCTAAAACTGTTTAGAGAAAAGTTATAGCTTTAAATAAATTATAGAAGAGGAAAAAGCTGGACTTCCTGGTGGCTCAGTGGTGAAGAATCCGCCTGCCAGTACAGGAGACACAGGTTTGCTCCCTGGTTGGGGAAGCTTGCACACGCCCCCGGGAAGCTAAGCCCGGGCACCACAGCTACTGAGCCTGTGCTCCAGAGCCTGGAGCCTCAGCTCCTGAAGCCCGTGCTCCGAAACAAGAGAAGCCCCCGCAGGGAGAACCCTTGGCACAACCAGGGAGCAGCCCCTGCTCACCGCAATAGAGGAAGCCCAGGCGGCAACAAAGACCTGAACAGCCAAAATAAATACGATTTTCACACCAGCACAGGGAAAGGCTGAAAACTGGTGAGTTACACATCCATCTCAAGAATTTTGAAAAATAATAGTAATTAGAACTTTCCCCCAAGTAAATTAAATAATGAAGATAAAAAATTTTGATTAAATATACATTCTTTAATAAACTTAGTGTGATCAGCACTGCCCTGGCAAATCTAATCAGGACAAAACAGAGCAGCAAATGCCAAGATCTGAGGGAGGCCTTATGACAGATCCCAGAGACCCTGAAAGACAGAGCGGAGGAGACGCCCGCCACGCGCAGAGACCCCGAAAGATAGAGCAGAGGAGACACCTGCCACGTAAGGCCAGGGAGTGAGACTGAGGCGTTATGACAGATCCCAGAGACCCCAAAAGACAGAGTGGAGGAGACGCCCGCCACGTGCAGCCAGGGAGTGAGACACGAGGTGAGACAGACAAAGCCCTGGGAAAGCACCGCTCACCAAGGCTGGCCCATGAAAATGCAGGGGCAGCAGCTTCAAGACTCGCGCAACCATTAGAGGAAAAGAAAGTCAAAGAAACACAAAAATGCCAAATGGCTGTCTGGGGAGGCCTTACAAATAGCTGCGAAAGAAGAGAGGCGAAAGGCAAAGGAGAGAAGGAAAGATATAAGCATCTGAATGCAGAGTTCCAAAGAATAGCTGCAAAGTAAAGATACGAAAGCCATCTTAACAAGAGAATGGGAAAGACTAGAGATCTCTTCAAGAAAATTAGAGACAGCAAGGGGACACTTCACGCCAAGATGGGCTCGGTAAAGGACAGGAATGGTCTGGACCTAATGAAGCAGAAGATATTAAGAAGCAGTGGCAAGAATACACAGAAGAACTATACAAAAGAGATCTTAAGGACGCAGATAACCATGATGGTGTGACCACTCACCTAGAGCCAGACATCATGGAATGTGAAGTCAAGTGGGCCTTAGGAGCCATCACTATGAACAAAGCTAGTGGAGGTGATGGAATTCCAGTGGAGCTGTTTCAAATCCTAAAAGATGATGCTGTGAAAGTGCTGCTCTCAATATGCCAGCAAATATGGAAAACTCAGCAGTGGCCACAGGACTGGAAAAAGGTCAGTGTTCATTCCAATCCCAAAGAAAGGCAATGCCAAATAATGCTCAAACTACCACACAATTGCATCATCTCACACGCTAGTAAAGTAATGCTCAAAATCCTCCAAGCCAGGCTTCAACAAAATGTGAACCGTGAACTTTCAGATGGACAAGCTGGATTTAGAAAAAGCAGATCAAATTGCCAACATCCGCTGGATCATTAAAAAAGCAAGAGAGTTCCAGAAAAACATCTATTTCTGCTTTATTGACTATGCCAAATCTTTTGACTGTGTGGATCACAATAAACTGTGGAAAATTCTGAAAGAGATGGGAATACCAGACCACCTGACCTGCCTCTTGAGAAATCTGTATGCAGGTCAGGAAGCAACAGTTAGAACTGGACATGGAACAACAGACTGTTTCCAAATAGGAAAAGGAGTAACGTCAAGGCTGTATATTGTCACCCTGCTTATTTAACTTATATGCAGAGTACATCATGAGAAACGCTGGGCTGGAAGAAGCACAATCTGGAATCCAGATTGCCGGGAGAAATATCAATAACCTCAGATATGCAGATGACACCACCCTATGGCAGAAAACGAAGAACTAAACAGCCTCTTGATGAAACTGAAAGAGGAGAGTGAAAAAGTTGGCTTAAAGTTCAACATTCAGAAAACGAAGATCATGGCATCTGGTCCCATCACCTCATGGGAAATAGATGGGGAAACAGTGGCTGACTTTATTTTGGGGGGCTCCAAAATCACCGCAGATGGTGATTGCAGCCATGAAATTAAAAGATGCTTACTCCTTGGAAGAAAATTATGAACAACCTAGACGGCATATTCAAAAGCAGAGACACTTTGCCAACAAAGGTCCAGCTAGTTGAGGCCATGGTTTTTCCAGTAGTCATGTATGGATGTGAGAGTTGGACTATAATGAAAGCTGAGCGCTGAAGAATTGATGCTTTTGAACTGTGGTGTTGGAGAAGACTCTTGAGAGTCCCTTGGACTGCAAGGAGATCCAACCAGTCCATCCTAAAGGAGATCAGTCCTAGGTGTTCATTGGAAGGACTGATGTTGAAGCTGAAACTCCAATATTTTGGCCACCTTCTGTGGAGAGCTGACTCATTTGAAAAGACTCGATGCTGGGAAAGATTGAAGGCAGGAGGAGAAGGGGACGACAGAGGATGAGGTGGGTGGATGGCATCACTGACTCAATGGACATGAGTTTGAGTAAACCCCAGGAGTTGGTGATGGACAGGGAGGCCTGGTGTGCTGCCATCCATGGGGTCGCAAAGAGTCAGACACGACTGAGTGACTGAACTGAACTGAACTGAACCATTAAAGAATTGAATCTATCATTTAAAACTTTCCCAT
The DNA here is from genome assembly GCA_006408695.1 of Aepyceros melampus. Classification (NCBI taxonomy): domain Eukaryota; kingdom Metazoa; phylum Chordata; class Mammalia; order Artiodactyla; family Bovidae; genus Aepyceros; species Aepyceros melampus. Next base: position 363,869 of record SJXQ01008709.1, on the reverse strand, counting down.
TAAAGAAAAGCCTCAGGTCCAGACAGTCGGATGGCTTCACAGAGAATTCCACTAAACATTTAAGGAAGAAATTGTGTGAATTTTACAAAAACCTTCCAGAAAATAGAAAAAGAAGAAACACATCCCAATTGTTTCGTGAGGTGAGCATAACCTTGATGTAAGGGCATCATGGGAATAACAAATCTATGGCCAGTGGAAATAAATGCAAAAATCCCCATAAAAATACCAGCCACAGACATGAAGGACATCTGCAAGGCGGGGTGTGTCAGCGGCGGGGAGGTCTGCTCCCTGAGCACAGAACTAGTGCGACTGAGACGCGAGCACAGCAACAGGATAAAGGGGGTTAGACCTTCACCTTCACAGACACGGAAAACACATTCGATAAAATTCAACATCCGTTTGTATTTTAAAAGATTTGGCAGGGACTTGCCTGGTGGTCTAGTGGTTAGGACTCCAGCTTCTAATGCAGAGGACGTGGGTTCAGTCCCTGGTGAGGGAACTAAGATCCCTCCTGCTGCCAGGCAGCTACGCCCCCGAGCTGCAATGAGGGGCCCGCCCCTGCAGTGGAGACTCGACCAGCTGAACAATGTTTTTCTTTAAGAAATGATAATAGCAATAAGTCTGCCTGTTAAGTCGTTTCAGTCACGTCTGACTCTGCAACCCCACGGACTGTAGCTGCCAGTCTCCTCTGTGGGACTCTCCAGGCAAGAACGCTGGAGTGGGCTGCCGTGCCCTCCTCCAGGGGCCTCCCAGGCCCAGGAGTCATGCCCGCGTCTCTTACATCTTTGCATTGGCGGGAGTGTTCTTTACACTCGGGCCACCTCGGAAGCCCCTTTTAAACAAACAAACAAAAAAGAGCTTTTGCCAAGTTAGCAGTAAAAGCGAACGTCATTAACCTATAAAAATCGACAGCAAAAGTATCCTTGACCGTGATGAAGTGAAGCCCAACCGCTCACCTTGGGAGCTCAGCCCAGAGGACCATCTCGCCAAGTCTGCTCAATGCTGTGCTGGGTCCCACGGTCCTCGGGTGGAAGGCGTGGTGGGAATGGGAAATCGAGAAGCTGAGCTGACTCCCAGGGAGTGTGATCGCCACAGGAAGCCCCGGTCAGTCCCGATCAGAACTACTCAGTAGGGTTAGCACCCTGCTGGACACAAGGTCATGGGCAAGAGCCAATCTGACCCCTGTAGGCCAGTGCTAAACAGGAAACAGAATTTTTACAAAGATAACAATTTACAGCAGAACCAGAATACATCCGATACTCATGATAAATCCAGTAGAAGAAACGCAAGTCCTCCCGTTGAAAACTACAAAATATAAATGAGAGACGAGAAGGGAGCCTGATTCTACAGGCAGATGCCCACGTCGGGGGCTGGGACATCTGCTGCCCCTCAGGCCTGGGGGCGTGCAGACTGCAGCCAGACCCCAACAGGACGGCTCGGCTGGGAGCCACTCTCATGGGCCAAGACGCTGAGAAGCTCAGGAGGAAAAGGAGGGGTGGGGGGCGGAGTCAGAGCGTGGGGACTTCCCACGGGTGCTTCTGCCAGGCTGACCACAGACCGCTGGACACAGAGTCACACACGTGCACGCTCAGAGTCTTTCCCGCAGAAGGAGGCTGGGCACGTGCCTGGACTCGAACCCCAGCGTCATGGCTGACCCGGCCAGAACGCATGCACGTTGCTTGCACAGTTCAAGCAGCATGTGTCCCAGCTGACAACCCAGACCTAGGACGGCCCAGACGTCCATCAGCGGTGGTTCCATGTACTTAACACAACTCAGTAACAACGAGATTCCTGCTCCCAGAATAACTTAAGGGAGAGAATCCAGACAAAAAAAGAAAATGTGCAGTGTGATTCCACTTATACCAATTACCAAAAAAGAAAAAAATGAGCAAAACTGAATTATGCGTTTAACAACATATGCTTACTGGTGCAACTATGAAAAAAAGAGCGCAGGAAACCCTCTGCCAGGCGGGACGGCGGCTGCTGTCGCAGCTCAGGGCTGGACGGGGCGAGGGGCGTCGCTGCTGTTCCTCCTAATCCATCGCGAGGGCCCCTCAGCCCGGGGCTGCACGTCTTTCTGCAGCCCCTTCTCCAGTGCCCCCAGGACGTGCCCTCCGCGGGCTGTGGCTCCCTCCTGCACGGGACCGGCTCCCCCACAGCATGCTGGCGGCTTCATCTGTGTCCCAGTAGAAGGCAGGGTCGCTGCCGACACCTGGTGCGGGGCATGTATCCACGCCAGAACCAAGAGGCTCCGAGGTGGGCCCCCAGCACTCCAGCCCAGCTCTGAGCTCTGGGGCCAAGACTTCCCCTTGATTTTCACGAGGGCAGCAAAGACCCGCAGCGGGAGGACCAGGGGACATCTATGGTCAGAGTTAAAGGGACAGCTGATTTAGCTTCAGAAGCGCACAGCTTTGGGGAGGAAAGAATGTGTTAGAGACACGGTTTTCTGACCAGGATTCCGTCAGTCTGCCCACCTCTAGCAGGCGTCCTGCCGGCTCCATCCATAAGGGGAGCCCAGGCTCCCGCAAGCTCCCTAGCTGTGAGAAATCACATCTTGGGTCTTTGAATGCTCCCCATCAGGAATGTTCCAGCTCGGCTCAGCTAGACGGGGAACTTTGTGGACAGAGACCTCACCCTGTCCCCCAGCACCGGGACGTGGCCTCTGGGAAGGCAAGGCTCTCGGCCGCAGGGCATGGGCAGCACGTGCCCTGAGGTGTGAGCTCTCGAGCCTGGCCATGCTGTCTCCTGGGAAGCATGATGCACTCTCTGTGACTGCAGGGGCATACGCCATCCGTGAGTGAAAGGAAGTGGTTTGGGGCCCTGTGGGGTCGCCACACCAGTAACGTCAACAGAGTCCACGCGCGGGGAACCAGGGCTGGAAGGAGCCAGGACAGAACCTGCAGGAGGGGCTTCCCCGCCAGGGGCGGAGGAGCGCAGACCTCTGAGGAGGGCGTAGTGGGGCTGGAGTCCTGGGGGAGCTGGAATCAGGACCAGCCCTGCCCCAGGGAAGAGCAGTGGAGGGGGCCTCCTCCTGCTGGCCAGGCCCTCACCTGCCCCACGGAGGCCAGCAGCACAGGGGCAAAGCGACAGGCATGGCGCCGCGGCCACCGAGCCACGGCCCCGCTCAGGCTCCCAGAGCAGAGCCGGTCGGCCATCTAGGTCCTCAGTGCGCGTCTCTCTCGGGAGAAGTGTGATCAGCATTGTGATACCATAAAAGGAGTCTTAGGGTCACTGAAAACAAAAATGTTTAAAAATGTTTTATCTAAGAAGTATTCAGCTTAACAAAACTGACATGCATTTTGTTGCAACGTATTATAGAGAATCTACAGAAATTTTCAAGCATAAAAATATACCACAGTAGGATAAAATTCTGGCCCAAGTTAGATGACTGTAATGAGTTTGAGGAAAATGTTATGGCGGAGATGCCCGACTATTGAAGAAAAACGTGTTTATGTGGTTTTTACGTTGTTTTTTTCTAACTGACTGATAGTTGGTATCAAAGCCACTTTGGTGTTTAGCTCCTCGGGCACATTTGCAGGAGTGACTAGCAGCTTTGCTGCCGATGCCGATATTTACGCCAGAACAGAAACTGCATTCTCTGCAATGACTTGCATCTATTTTTCAAAGCCATGGATGTCAATTTCAAAATGTACGGGCGGTGTGACCGCTTTTCAAGATTCTTTCTGGGAAAACAGGAGCCAAGGCTTTGAAAACCCACCCTCAGTGGCCCGTCCCAACCCTACTCCTGCACTAGAGGAACCGCACTCGGAAGCCAGGAGAGACAGGCTCTGAAGAGCAGGCGGGGTCCACGCACGACGAGGGCCAAGCCTTGCGTGGAGCACAGCCCTCCTGTCACTGAGCTGGAGGGAGCCAGCGGAGGCCCAAGGCTGGGCATCTGGGGAGGGCGCTCAGCCCAGGGCCTGCTTGGAGGCCAACAGAGGGTCTTGGAGGAGATGAGGGCGCAGCAGAGCGAGTCTGGGGTCAGAGGGATGAGGAGGCAAGACCCTCCGGGTCGTGGCCTCAGCCGTGGAGCTGACGGTGCAGCTAGAAGCCTCTGCAGAATTCTGGTGGCACCAAGGGCCCCCAGGAAGGGGCTAGCTCACCAGGCGAGTCGGGAGATGCCTCGGCCAGGGCAAAGGGGCCCTTCCTGCATCTGCTCTTGAGGGCTCGGGCCTGTCTGGGGCTGACACTAACTCTGCCTGGGCCCAGCTCTGCCTGTGCCGTCCCGTCGGCTATGGGGAGGCCGAGAGGCCCAATCTGGAAGCGCTCTCTCTAGAGCGCAACGTCACGGTCACGTAAGCACACTGACAAGCACCCACCACGCGAGGACACAGGGGCCACACCCTTCCTGGGAGCAAAGCCTGCCGTAAGCACGGCAAGTGTGCAAACACACAGTGGGACTCGCAGAGCACGCAGCACAGGCGTCCGGCCACTGCCCCGAGCATCAAGGACTGGCAGCCACAAGTCTCCAGGAGTCGAGGGAAGGGCAGCGCGGGCCCTGCCTGGAGTGCCTGGCCCAGGGCCCGGGTCCCCACCTGATCACGGAGACGGGTGATGCCCACTGAGCACCTGTGGGCTGCAACAGCCAGAGCTGACGCAGCCAACATCTACAGCCCGTGAGCTCAGTATGTCACCCAAATCGGATGCCCCTCTTCCCAAAGCAGACAATGCCGTTAGGCCCAGAAGCACCCCCGGTGAGACGGTTCCTTCAGTTGGGGGTAATCATGCCCCCAGACCCTGGGCCTGGCAGCCCGGAGACCCAAGAACCAGGTGACCGTTGGCACACAGCCCGAGGCCCCCAGAGGGTGCAGAGAAGGCCACACACCGGCTTCAGCAGCGCTTCGACGCCAGCCCTGGACAGGGAGGCAGCAGCCCCAGCCACGCAGCACGGGGACCCGCAGCCAGGGCGCCCAGCTCTGCGGACACAGGGTCCGGGCCAGGCCGCAGCTGGAGCCCTGGAGCAGGGCTCCTCCTTCTGAGACACCAGGCAGTGCCCACCCACAGCCCAGACACACCAGTGCCCAGAAAGCCAGAGCCCTTTCTGCTTCAGGTGCCAGGGGTGCGCTGCACCAGGTGAGGCTGCCTGGACCCCCGGCCACCAGCCTGAGGCCTCACTATTCCCGGTCTCTCCCCTGACCTGAGCGCCCCCCTGGGGTCACATCACAGGCCCCGAGGCCCCGAGCCCTGAGCCAGGATGCACTTGGTCCCCTGCATCCTGGGACTCTGCAGGGCTTACCACAAGTCCACTTCTTCACACAGCAGTGTTTACAGAGCTACTGCTGTGTGCTGGCCAGGCTGTGAGGGTGTGGCTGGCAGCCTGGCTGCAGTGCCCACTCTCCTGTGGGAGCTCTGGCCCACTGCTCCACCTGGGGGGAGAGAACCAGCCATGCCCACATAGGCTGGTGAGACCTCCATGCCCCTCCTGTGGAAAAGGGGGGTGCTGTGCGGTCTGAATCTCTTGGGGGAGCGGGAGGGCAGTGGTGGGGGGCTGGATCTTCACTCCCCATGGAGAGGAGCGCCCTGGATCTTTGCCGGGCTGGGGTCGGGGTGTCCTGCTCTTTGCCCAGCCACAGGTCCCAGCCTGGGGCAAGGCTGGCCCTGATGCGGAAGAAACTGGCCAACAGAGCCTAAGGGGGCAGTGAAGGGTCAGCCCCAAAGCCGCCAGATTGAGGGAGGGGCTGTCTCAGTTTCCTTTCCACAGCCAGCTGGCAAGGTTGGGATGGAGCTCTAAGTGCTGGTCCTACCTGTCACCCACCGAACTAACTGAAGAAGCCGGCCGGCCAGAGCGCAGCTGCTCACACGGGGCACCTCCGGGTCTCCACCCGACCCGAGCTCCTGCCGTCCCCCCGGCGCCCCTCTCCCCGGGATCCACCCACCCACCCCGGGAGCCTCTGCAG
>SJXQ01008709.1:323418-337338 GCA_006408695.1 Aepyceros melampus | reverse complement strand
GGGTGACGCTGTCCCCTCTGGCTGGTGGGGGTGGTCTTGGATGCTGTGATGCTGTGTGGCCCCCGAAGCTCCACCCTGTCAGGCAGAGAGACGGTCTCTGGCCCCTCCCCGTGGTTCTGGCACATGACCAGTGGGGCAGGCACTGCGGTGTGGCTGCCCCCCCGGGCCCGTGAGCTTTGGCTTCGGGTACAGAGGGCGGGCCTCCCCCGAGGCCCCTCCCCAGCAGCACTCAGCGGGCAGGCCCCCTCCTCCCGCAGGCCTGCGCCCTGGCAGGCACACCGCCCTGCCCGTGGCTCGGCCAGCCCGCGGAGCCCTGACCTGCACCTTCCCCGCAGCCTGCCTGTGTCTGGACTCTGTGCTGGTGGCCGAGGACGGGGCCGTGTTTTTCGGGCCGCCTCCTGCCAACGGTGCGTGAGTGGGCTCGCCTGGGGGCTGTGGCAGCACCCACGGCCGTGCTGAAGGAGACTCAGCAGGGTTTGGGGTCTTCTCTCTCAGGCGCTTACAACGCGTTCTTCCTGGCTCCTGAGGTCGCAGAGCAGAAGCTGATGACTGAAAAGGTACCCCGGCTCTTCCACTCTTTCTGCCTCTTCCCACCCCTCCCGGGGTGCCCGCAGCCCCTCCCTGGGGGCGCCCGCAGCCCCTTCCTGTGTCTTCCTGCACCCCCTCCCCTGACCTCACGCACCCCCCATGGCCTCCCGCACCCCTTCCCTTGACCTTCCACACCCCCTCCCCATGGTGCCCACACCTTGTCCAGAGAGCCTGGTGGGGAAAGGGCAGAGGACAGGCCCGGTGTGAGGACCAGTACTCCCCCCAAGCACATGGTTCGTAAATTGGGAGTGGATGGCAGGCAGGTGGGGAGCAGAGGCTGCCCCGGGCCAGGGAAGCGGGGAGTGGGGTCGGGGGAGGCTTGGTTGGGAGCCGCGGTCCTGAGAGCCCAGGGGTGCTTGCGTCACACGTGGAGGATGAAGGGCTTCTGCTCAAGCCCAAGGGAAGCCCATACTGGAGCCAGAGTGGCAGAACAAGGGAAGGCAGCCTGCCCCTCCAGGTGCTGGCAGAAAAGGCTGAGCAGCCAGCCTGTGACCCCCAACCTCCCGGCAGCGAGACGTGCCCCTCCCCCAGCAGGGGCGGTGCCCAAGGAGGCCTCAGGAAGAGTTGGGACTTTGCCATTGTCCACTTTCCCTCCAATAATCACTAAAAAATGAAATAGTTGTAAGTATAACAAAGCATGTACAGGACTTGTTTGCTGAAAACTTGAAAAGAAGTGAAGTCTCAACGCAGTGATCTAAGCTCGCACCTCAAGCACCAAGGAAATGAAGAGCAAAACACCCAAAGCAGAAAGAAGGAAACAGGGAGGTTGAGAGCAGAAGTCAATGAAGTGAAAACGGAAAAGCAGTAAAGGAAATCAACGAGAAACGACCGGTTCTTGGAAAAGACCCATAAACCTGATAAACTTGCTGACGAGCGAAACGTGAAGGCAGACACGAACTACCAGCGTCAGGAATGACGGGGGCGCCCACAGACCCTGCAGGCACCAAAAGGATGGTGGCACACCACAGGTGACCCCCACACACGCGCCGACTCAGATGGAGTGGGCCAGCTCCTCAAAAGACATCAGCTACCTCAGCTCACCGTGATGAAACAGACCTTGAATAGCCCCGTAACTGTTGAGGTGATTGAATCTGCAAGTTTAAACTCTCTGAATCTCCAAGCCCTGACGGTTTTGCCTGGGAGCTCTGCTGAGTGTGTAAAGAGGGACTAATGCCAGGTCCACACGGTCTGTTCCAGAGCACAGAGGTGAACACTTCCCAAACCATTTTATCGAAGCTGTTGTTACCCTGATGCCCAAACCAAAGATACTGCAACAAATATGCCTATAGGTCAGTATTCCTCATGAGTATGAAGGCAAAAACCCTTAACAAAACATATGCAAATAGAATTCCCTGATGTGTAAAAACAATTATACACCATAACCAAGTAGGGGTTATTCCAGGGGTGTAAGTTCAGGGATGTATGGTTCAGTATTTGAAAACCAACCAGTGTAGTCCAACATACTAACCAGCTAAAGAAGAAAAATCCCATGATCACATTAGTTGATGCATAAAAAGCATTTGGCAAAATTTAACATCCATTTATATATATTTAAAAAAAAAAAGGAATAGAAGAAACTTCCTCAAAGAGCATCTACCAAAGAACCATACAGTTAGCACCATACTTAGTGGAAAGGCTGCGGCCCAGAGTGAGGGCGCCCACGGACGCCACCCGCTCCGACGTTGTGCTGGAAGTTCCAGCCACTACAGTGATGCCAGAGAAGCATAAATCCAGGAAGGAAGACGACATGACTGTGTACATAGAAAACTCAAAGGCATTCCAAAGAATCTACAAAAAAAAAAAAAGCCTCCAGGAACTTAGAAGTGAGTTCTGAAAGGTCACAGCATATAAGATAAACATTCAAAAATCAATTGTACTGTTTCTATGTACTAGCAGTGAACATGTGGACACCAAAATTAAAAACATCATACATTTACAATCACTCAAAAAAGTGAAATACTTAGATGTAAATCAAACAGAGAATGTACAGACTTTGAATGCTGAAAATTAAGGCCAAAATGCTGATTAAAAAAAAAAAAAAGAAAATTTTTGGGATGGAGGGATGGGTGGAGTTGTTAGACTTGGCACTAAAAGCTCTATCCTTAAATTTCTCCATAGAAGGAAAAGTGGGTGAATTGAACTTTCCATCAAAATTTAAAATTGGTGAAATGACATTTACTCCACGTGTGGAAGGCAGACTAAACAGCTGAAAATCTATGTAACGCATCGCATAAACTAAAGAAGAAAAGTCTTATGTTTGTATCAGTAGATGCTAAGCTTTCGACAGGACTCAACACTCATTCATACTAAAAATTCCCAGCAAACTAGGAACAGAAGGAAATTTCCTCAACTTGATACAGAATATCTACATAAATAGCCAACAGACAATTAACAGTGAGAAGCTAGATAATTTACCCCTAAGACTGGGGAAAAGGCAAGAACGTCCCTTCTCATCACTCCTCTTCAATGCGTACATTGTTTTAGCCTTTCTACTGAGTATGCGGTGGTAACTCACTGTTCTAATTTGCGTTCCCCAAATGCCACATGAAGCGCACGTCTTTCGCATGTGTGTGGACGTGCACAGCTACTCGTGTCGATTTGTATTAGCTCAGGTGATGCAGTGATAGGACAAGAAAAGGGAATGAATGCTGATCGAGAAACAAGAGAGAAGACTCTCTTTGTTTACAGCTGAGATGATTGAAATCATGTCAGAAAGTCCCAAGGAATGAGCAGGGATCTGGAACAGAGCAGTTATAGGAAGGCTGCAGGTAGAAGAGGAACGATATAGATGTCACTTGTTTTCCTGTTTACCAGCAATGAACAATTAGGATTTGAAATTTAAAAAACACCACCATTTATGGTAGCATCAAAAAAATCACTCATGTATAAATATAACAAGATGTGTGTGAGACTAGTAGAAAAGACCTTGCCTGCTGATGGAGGAGACGGAAAAGACGCAGGCTCAATCGCTGAGTGCGGAAAACCCCCTGGAGGAGGGCCCGGCAGCCCACTCCAGTGTTCTTACCTAGAGAATCCCATGGACAGGGGAGCCTGGAGGGCTCGGTCCAGGGGATCGCAGAATCAGACACGACTGCAGGGACTTGGTATGCACGCATGTGAATAAGATGCGTATAAGGAAAACTAACAAAACTAATATGAAAGAAACCAAAAAGCTAAAAAAATGGGAAGGTAGTCCCTGATCGTAGAGTGAAAGACTCAATGTTAGTTCCATGTCAGTTCTTCCCAATTTGACCTATAGATTCAATGCAATTCCAGTGAAAATTCCAGCAAGTTATTTTGTGGCCACTGATGAACTGATGGCACTCCACTCCAGTACTCTTGCCTGGAAAATCCCATAGATGGAGGCGCCTGGTAGGCTGCAGTCCATGGGGTCACTAAGAGGCGGACACGACTGAACAACTTCACTTTGACTTTTCACTTTCATGCATCGGAGAAGGAAATGGCAACCCACTCCAGTATTCTTGCCTTGAGAATCCCAGGACGGAGGAGCCTGGTGGGCTGCCGTCTATGGGGTCGCACAGGGTCGGACACGACTGAAGCGACTTAGCAGCAGCAGCAGCAGCAAATGAACTGATAATGAGGTTTATGTGAAGAGGCAGGAGACTCAAAATAGCAGGCACGATATTGAAGAACAAATTTAGAGGCCTGGCGCTGCCCAGTTCTAAAGCTGATCGTAAGCGACAGTGATCAAGTGTGGTTTTGGCAAAAGGAAAGGCAAAGAATAATGCAACAAATAAAAGGAACAAGACTGCCCAGAAACACCCACACAGACACAGCCCACAGGTCTTCAGCAAAGCAGCAAAGGCAGTCCTGGGAGAAGCGACGGTCTTCTCAACAGGCGGCGCTAGACCAACAGGAAATCCACACGCAAAAGAGCCCTCACACAGACCGCGCACTTTTCATAAAAATTAGCTCAAAGTGGACGATAGGCTGCAAAGCTCTGAAACTTCCAGAAGATAATGTAGGAGAGAATCTAAACAGAACTTTAGGCAAAATCTAGGCAAACATTTAGATAAAAGCCAAACGCATGATCCATGAGAGAAGCAACTGATGTTCAACTTCATTAAAATTCGATGCTTCTGCTCCATGAAAGATACGGTTCAGAGAATGAGAAGTCAGGCCACAGATGGGAGCAAAACCCATATCTGGCAAAGGACTTGTATCCCAAATATGCCAAGAACTCTTAAAAGTCAGCAACAGAGTGTCTGAAGACCTATGGATGGAGGTTCGTAAAACTGTACAGAAGGCAGTGATCCAAACCATCCCCAAGAAAAAGACGCAAAAAGGCAGAATGGTTGTCTGAGGAGGCCTTACAAATAGCTGAGAAAAGAAGAGAAGCGAAAGACAAAGGAGACAAGGAAAGATATACCCACTTCAATGCAGAGTTCCAGAGAACAGCAAGGAGAGAGACGAAAGCCTTCCTCAATGATCAGTGCAAAGAAATAGAGGAAAACAACAGAATGGGAAAGACTAGAGATCTCTTCAAGAAAATTAGAGATACAAGGGAACATTTCATGCACAGATGGGCTTGATAAAGGACAGAAACGGTCTGGCCTAACAGATGCAGAGGCTATTAAGAGGTGGCAAGAACACACAGAAGAACTGTACAAAAATGGTTTTCATGACCCAGATAATCATGATGGTGTGATCGCTCACCTAGACTCAGAGATTGTGGAGTGCAGCATCAAGTGGGCCTAAGGAAGCATCACTACAAACAAAGCTAGTGGAGGCAATGGAATTCCAGTTGAGCTGTTTCAAATCCTAAAAGATGATGCTGTTAAAGTGCTGCACTCAATATGCCAACAAATTTAGAAAACTCAGCAGTGGCCACAGGACTGGAAGAGGTCAGTTTTCATTCCTGTCCCAAAGAAAGGCAATGCCAAAGAAGGCTCATCTCACATTTCGAGCAAGGACATGCTCAAAATCTCCAAGCCAGACTTCAACAGCACGTGAACCAAGAACGTCCAGATGTACAAGCTGGATTCAGAAAAGGCAGAGGAACCAGAGATCAAATTGCCAACAACCGTTGGATCATAGAAAAAGCAAGACAGTTCCAGAGAAACACCTACTTCTGCTTCACTGACTACGCTGACGCCTTTGATTATGTGACTATGTGGATCACAACAAAAATGTTAAAAGAGATGGGGATACCAGACCACCTTACCTGCTTCTTGAGAAACCTGTATAGGGGTCAAGAAGCAACAGTTAGAACTTGACATGGAACAACAGACTGGCTCAAAATTGGGAAAGGAGTACATCAAGGCTGTATATTGTCACAATAATTTTGAACAGACACCTCACCAAAGAAGATATTGTATGGCAAGTAAGCACATGAAAGATGTCCCACTCCGTCCAGCACTCGGGATGCAAAGTAGAGCAGTGAGTTCCCACCACACACTCCGCAGACAGGCTAAAGTCAAACGCCAACAAGAGCAAAGGCCGGCGAGGGTGCGGGGCAGTGGGAACTCTCATCCATTGCTACGGGGACCCAGACAACCCGGACGCTTTTCCTGGAGGAGTGAACTTGTGTTCGCATGAAGTCCTGTGCATAATTGTTCACAGCTTTGCTGGCCACGGCCCCAGCCTGGAGGTCTTTCGGCTCAGACGCCTTCAGCGGGCGCAGGGCAGCCCAGACTGGCAGCGGTGATGGAGCCGAGAGAAGCGTCAGCCCCAAAGGCTGCATAGCATGAGGTCCATCCATGTGAAACGACGAAATTAAGAAGTGGGGAACCGAGGAATCGTCGCCGCAACTCAGGCCAGAGGGGACAGGCCGGACCCTGGGGGCAGCAGAGCCCCCGTCCTGCGGGGGCCACACCAGGGGCCTGGCTGTGGTGCTGCGCCCAGCCTGGCAGGGCATCCCTGTTGGGGCTGGGAGAAGGCACCTGGGCCTCTCTGGGCCATCCCCTGCAGGTGTGTGAATCTGCAGTTACCTCAAAGTTAGAAGAAAGCTGAGAAATACTCAAAACTAACAACTTCCTACTGCCCTGAACTAGATTAGGGACTAAAGAGCCTCTGGAGGAGGGTGAAGAGGAGTGGGAAAGCTGGCTTAAAACTCAACATCCAAAACACTAGCATCAGGGCATCTGGTCACGGATGGGGAAAAGGGGATGAAGTGGCAGACTTTATTTTTCTGGGCTCCAAAATCACTGCAGATGGTGACCGCAGCCATGGATTTAAAAGACGCTTGCCCCTTGGAAGAAAAGCTATGACCAACCTAGATAGCATATTGAAAAGCAGAGACATTACCTTGCCAACAAAGGTCCGTCTAGTCAAAGCTATGGTTTTTCCAGTAGTCCTGTATGGATGTGAGAGTTGGACTATAAAGAAAGCTGAGCACTTTAAAATTGATGCTTTTGAACTGTGGTGTTGAAGAAGACTCTTGAGAGTCCCCTGGACTGCAAGGAGATCCAACCAGTCCATTCTAAAGGAAGTCAACTCTGAATATTCATTGGAAGGACTAATTTCGTTGAAGCTGAAACTCCCAATACTTTGGCCACCTGATGCCAAGAGCTGACTCGTTGGAAAAGACCGTGTTGCTGGGAAAGTTGAGGGCAGCAGGAGAAGGGGACAACAGAGGATGGGATGGTTGGATGGCATCACTGACTCGATGGACATGAGTTTGAGTGAACTCCAGGAGTTGGTGATGGACAGGGAGGCCTGGCGTGCTGCAGTCGATGGGGTCGCAAAGAGTCGGACATGCCTGGGCGACTGGGTGATGACTTGATATAGTCGGGTGTGTCTGTGCTTCCGGGCAGGAGCCCCGTAGGAAGGGCCCCCCGTGTCCCCCATCCCCTGGCTCCACTGCACCGACGGCTGGGACCCAGCCATGCGTGAGTCTTCACACCACGGAAATCCACCAGCACTGAACTCAGGGCTTGATTCCTCGTCTTGTCAGTTGGCTAGACTTAATGACGGCTGTGGTGGACGAACATGACAAGATCGAACCAGAGAACACGTCAGGTCCAGGAACGACCCTGTGGGGCTCGGCCACAGCACCTGACTCGGCACAGAGGTGCGCGCTATCTCTGCTTTCACTTTCACTTTTTGAGAGAAACAAAGGTATTGGCCCCATGCAGGTCGGAAGTTCGTTGGTCACAGGTCGGCTGCAGATACAAGAGTCAGGTAAAAATCAGGGGGAGCCCTCGGGGAGAAGCCGCCAACTCCACAAGCTTGCAGAAAGGAGCGTCGGCCCTTCCGTGACACTCTCAGTGAGTGTGACACACCCCTTGTGTCAGCACATTCTAGAACAGACCTCTGTGGGCACCAGGAGGACGTGTTTCTGTTCAGGGAGCCTGTTGTCAGCATTAGCAGCACGGTAGGATTTTGGGGGACTCTGGGCCTCGGGCCCCCACGAGGCCACCTTCCCCTCGTGGAGAGCAAGCTGGAAGGTGTGGCCGGGGCCCAGGTCCTCCTGCTCACGCTGAGGCCCTGACGCCTGTGGGTACTGGTCAGAGCCCCAGGCCAGAGCCTGGCATGCAGCTCGAGGTCTGTGGTGGGGCCTCCAGTCTCTAGACGCCCGGCGCTCGTGGGCAGTTCTGAGCCTGCGGCCCACCCCTCTCCCCACCCAGCCTCTGTATACTGTGTGGCTGCGGTCCTGTGGACGGCCGCCAAGTTCAGCGTCCCCCGAGACCACAAGCTGGCCCTGCCACACAGGCTCAAGACGCTCCTCCTGCACATGGCCAGACGCAGTGCCCGGGAGCGGCCTTCTGCCGCGGAGGCCATCGAGGTACCTGCACTGTAGGGGGCCGGACAGGCTCTCGTCTCTGGGGAAGGTCGGGGTTGGACGGGGAGCGCATGGGTTCATTTGTGGATGGGCGGCCAGGGGCCTCTGCTGCTCATCTCACGACCTTCCCCCAGCCTGTCCTGGTCTCCAGGGCATCCACCAGCTGGGTGGATGGGGGTAGCCAGGCCGGAGCACGGACCCCCACATGCCCAACCCCCCCATACTCCTCCACGGGTCCGCCAGGCTGGGTGTAGCCCCTCGATCCGTGGCGTCCCAGCTGACCATGGCCAGGACAGCTGGGGACTCTGAATCGCAGCCCAGCCCCCAGGCTCTCCCCACGAAGGGGTGCTGTGGGGTCCTCCTGCCGAGAAGCCCCCAGGCCTCCGGCTGCCACCGCACACTCCGACCGGCTTCGCCCCGGGAGTGCACAGCGCAGCCGTGTGTCTGGACGCTGGGCTGTGCTTGCTTTCAGACCTGCAGTGGTTACCTCCTGCAGCGTGGCATGGACAGCCGCAAGATCCTGGCCCACCTGAGGGCGCTGACCTGCCGGGTAAGCTGGGCGCGGCGGACACTGCAGAGCCTCTATGCTACCCCGGGCTGTGGGGGGAGGCTCCCGCTCTTCCTGCTCAAGGAGGAGGAGACCCCGGGCCAGGGCAGCAGGTCACTCCCCATCCGCTGGCCTGACTGTGCCGCTGTCTGGGGGCCAGGCCCCCGCCCTGGTCTCTACTGAGCCCCTGGCACATCCTGGGGGTCGCAGAGTGACCCTCAGCTTCCGGGCGTGCTGACCGGGCGGGGCCGTGTCCCTTAGATGCGACGTGCACTCGCTGCCTCCATCCACATCAGGCCTGCTGCCCCAGGCCTGACTGCCCGTCCACATGAGGCCTGCTGCCCCAGGCCTGACTGGCCTCGCCCCAGGAACCAGCAGAACCTGCTGCTCCCAGAAGCCCATGTGCCCCAGGGGCTCCTACTCCAGAGAGACAGAAGCCAGGCCGGTCAGCGCTGGGGGGCTCAGGCTGCAGAGGCCACGCCTCCAGGGCCTCACATTCATCCCGGAGCTGGCCCATCCTTCTGCCCCAGGTTTACCAGGAGGAGGAGAACATTGGTCTGCAGCGTGCTTTCTCTGTGGTTGAGCTGGACCCCAGCCTGGCAGCCGCACCCAGGCCTAACTCAGGTGGGCCTTGGGACTGGCCCTCCCTGCCTCCCCTGCCCTGGGCCCGTCACTGCCCCTTCCTCCAGGAGTCCAGCCTCGCGTGGCTGAGGACCCCAGACGGCATGTCCAGAGCTGGCCCCCAGCCGCCCTGCCTCACTCCCCCCGGCTCCTCTGACCCTGCATTCAGGCCTCCTGTGTCCATCGGCCAGAGCAGGCGAGTTGCCTCTGCCTCGCGGCCCGTGTCTCCCAGTGCGCCCCGCCACCACACGACCCACGGAGCCTCGCGTCTGTGGCCGGGCCACTGGCCTGTTCCAGCCTTCCAGCCACTCAGCCAAGTACTGCGCGCTCCCTGCCAGCTCGGGGCAGCCCTGGACGCGCCTCCTTCAGCCTCTCCCTCGCAGCAGCCCTGGGCTTGCTGGGCTCGTCCAGGCAGCACCCATGAAGGCCCTCACTCCCTATGGCCGGCCCCCATGAAGGCAGTGTCCACAAAGGCCCTCACCCACGAAGGCAGCACCCACTAAGGCCTGCACTCCTGATGGCCCACACTCGTGATGGCCAGCACTCCCGATAGCCAGCCCCCACTAAGGCCCTCGCCCACTCCGGTCACCCTGTGTTTGTCCCCAGACCTCGTGCGGATTGCTGGCGACAGCAGGCTCATGGCCGTGCAGGGCCCAGTGCCCGGTCAGCCCTCTGGCCTCCGAGGGGCCATGCCACTGCCAGAGGCGCTCACCTCTCCGGCACTCACTGCAGGCCCATCGTCCTTTCTGCAGACGCAGGTGTCTCCAGGTGAGGGCCGCTCCTGGGGGCTGGCGGGGTCCCAGGCGCCCCCTGAGCGTCGTCTGCTCCACTCACAGGCACAGGCCTGCCCTGACCTCAGGGCCAGCGGAGAGCCCAGAAGCCACAGGAGGCCAGCTGGACGCGCAGGGCGATGGGAAGCAGGCCGTCACGGCCCCCAGCTCAGAGACAGCTGTGCAGCTGGCACCCAGCCCTCCAGGGCCCCTCAGGGAGTCAGCCCAGGAGTGCCCATGGACCCCCGCCAGCCCACCAGAGGGGCAGTCAATGCCAACACCACACTCTCCGGCCCCACCCCCAGAGTCCTCGGAGGATGGAGGGGCAGAGAAGCCTGTCCCAGTCCGAGCATCTCCTGCTGGGCTTGGGCCCCCCACAGCACCCCCCAGCCCTTGCCCTCCAGCTGAGCCTCCTAGAAGCAGGACCACACAGGAAGCAGGCCAGGAGCCTGAGAGCCCTCCATTAGCCACACAGGGCCCCTCCCCGGCCACAGGGAGTCCAGACAGCCCTGGGGCCACCCCAGGAGGCCAGCCTGCGGCACCCCAGCCAGCAGACCACAAGCTCTGTCCGTCCAGCGTGGACGCCCCGCCTCTCTCGGAGGGGGCGGCCTGCCCATCACTGCAGGAGGCCACGCGCCTCATCCAGGAGGAGTTTGCCTTCGATGGCTACCTGGACCGCGGGCTGGAGGCTCTAATCATGGGTACCAAGGGTCAAGGGCCTGGAGCCGGGGCGGGCACCCGGGGATTGGGGAGACCACCACGGAGCCGCCGCCACGACGCGGCCCAGCACAGGCGGGGCAGGAGGAGGGTCCCAGACCCGCCGGCCCCTCCCCTGGCTGTGCGCCCTGCCCCGCCAGCCCCCGGGACCGGAAGATCGCTCACCACATCCTAACTCGTCCCTCCGCCAACGCAGGGGAGTACATTTACGCCCTGAAAGACCTCACCTACGCCACGTTCTGCGGTGCCATATCGAAAAGTTCTGCGACCTCTACTGGGGCGAGAAGCTGCTGCAGAGCCTCTTCAATGTGGTGAACGGACGGACCCCGCCTTCGGGGAAGTAAGATCCCCTCCTGGCGCGGACCCCCGGCTACTCTGCCGGGGCCTCTACCCCCGCCTGCCCCGGAGGCTCGCCTCCTGCCCGAGTCCAGCTGGGCGCCCTCCCCAGAGCGGCCACCACGGCCCCGCTTCTGGCTGACGTGCTCCCTGCGCAACCGCTCCTCTGGTGGGAAGGGGGCGCCTCCCCTCCCTGGGCCGGCCCCCTGGGGCTTGGGTGGGTGCCCCTGCAGGGACATGTCCCCTGGCCCAGCTGCCCAGCTCCCTCCTGGGTCGGAGGTGAGGTGGCAACTGCAGGAGTCAGAGCCGGTGAGCTTCCCTCCCCAGCGCTCCTGGCCCCCACCCTTCACAGGACAGGCCCAGTGACTGGCCCAACCCCTGCGGGGGTGCTGCAGAGGGCAATGTGGGCAGGGGACCTGGCAGGCCTGTGCCTGGAAGGGCCAGGCGCACTGACTCCCAGGCCAGCCCAAGCCCCGTCTCGGCCCCAGTCCTCCTGGGCCCCCAGCACCCCACACTGAGGGCCACGCACACCTGCCTTCCACCCCAGCCGAGCCCTGTTTTCACAACACTGTGAGAGGGGTCTCGAGGGGAGACAGTGCTCAAAAGGCCCTCTGTCCAAGGGCCCATGTCCACCATGCCTGCGGCCAGGCTGTCCCAGGTGTGGGCAGGGCCTCTGTCTCTAGGCCCCCACCTTCCACCCGGGGGCACCTCTGGTCAGACTGGGGGTTCCCGGGGGCTCCTGCAGGGTCCTCTGTTCTGATGACAGTGCTTCCGAAGAGACTGGGTCGCAGCGCGAGGGGAGCGGGACCTGTGCTCCGAGCAGCTGCTCGCCGTCCAGCAGGAGGGCCTCGCGCCTCGGGCCGGGCGAGACAGGGCTCTGGGGTGAGACCTTCCTCCAGGGGGTCTGTTCTGTGGGGGGAAGGTGAGGGGAGTGCTCCCCAGCCCTCAGTGGGCGGCAAGGGCTAGGGCTGGGTCAGCAGTGTGGTGATGGGGTGACAATGGCATCCTTGCTGGACACGAGCCATTTAAGACCTCGAGGTGCTTCCTGCAGCTGGAGCCCCGGGCTCCTGATGACTCCCCAAAGCCCATCTGACGGGTGCTAGCCCTAGGGGCCATGCAGTGTGGCTGCGCTCAGGCGCAGGATGGCCCGCGGACCGCACACATGCTCGGGCACCATGCGCCAGTGGAGGTGCCCGAGAACAGCCCGCTGCTCACGGGGACCCTGGGTTCCCAGGTCCCTCTGCCTCGTCTGAGAACAGGCCCAGGTTCCCTGGGATCTCCGCCCTGACTCCGCCCCGCACGGCAGCCCACTCGGAAGGGGACCCTGAGGACCCTCCCAGCCCCCCCTGGGGACCTGATGCTTCTCCCAACAGTCAGGGCTGGACTGTCTCCCGGAACCCACGTCGTCATGTGTGACTCCCTCTCCTCTGTCCAGGGAAGGAGAAGCCGGGTGTAGACTCAGACCAGCTCTCTCGGGGCAACTTCGAAGTGGGGTTCCGGCCTCAGCAGTCCGTCAAAGCTGGGAGGGAGCGGCAGCCGGAGGCCCAGGCGCAGGATGGGGCCCTGGCCGGGGGTGCCGAGGCCGAGTCCCGGCCCCCGCAGCCGCCCGAGCGTGGCCTGGCCGTGAACCCCGCCCCACCGGGTGGGCTGAGCTGCAGCCCCGGCTGGTGCAGCGCCTTCTACGAGGCCGACTGCTTCGGCGCCGATGTGCACAGCTACGTGCAGGAACTGGCAAGGCAGAAGGCGCCTGGGGACCCTGTGGCCGCCGCCCAGAGCCCGGTGAGCCCCGCGCTTGTCTCGGCTGGGGGAGGGTGCTCGGCCCGCGCTTGCCCTCGGCCACGAAGACAGTGCTCAGCCCCGAGGAAGATGCTCAGCCCCGCACTTGTCTCGGCTTGAGGGGTGGGGCAGGGCTTGGCCCCGGCACGCTGCAGGCCAGGAGGCCGTGTTCGAGCCAGGGCTCCCAGTCCCACCTGCTGCCGCAGCCACCATGCTGGGCGGAGCCCCCACTGTGTGTCTTCCAAAGGGGCTTGTGCTCATGTGCGTGCACCCCCCCCACCTCTGGGGCAGGAAGCAGCTTCTCTCTTTTGGGCTCTTGGCCACCAGGGGCCGGCTGGCAGGAGGTCACTTTGCCCTGGGGACCACAGCTGGGTTTGGGCAGCTGGGTCTGGGCAGCTGGGTCAGCGTGACAGGTGAGAACCTCCTGGCCCGTGGTGGTCAGCGTGGGTCGGCTCGGCCAGGCCCCAGGGTTGCTTCTCTGGTGGGCAACAGTGTGTGCCCTTCCGGGTCAGGTGCAGCCCCGGCTCCTCCCAGGTCAGCAGGGTGACGGCAGGCCCTGGATGAGAGTGTCCAGGCCTGGCCAGCCCACGTGCAGGGCAGCCCCACAGAGCTCCGGACCCCAGGTCTCTGCCCGGTCACTGGGGGTCTGCCTCTTCGGGACCAGGAGCCTTGACCTGGACCGCAGCCCCCCTCCTCAGTGACCAAGGCTCCCACCTGGGCCACAGCCCGCGGGGTGGGCCCCAGGGGCAGACAGGAGGCAGCGGTCAGCGGCCGGGCGCCCCCTCCCGCCCCCCCACGCCCTGCAGCCCCGGCCGTGAGCC
>SJXQ01008709.1:283234-306819 GCA_006408695.1 Aepyceros melampus | reverse complement strand
CCCCGCCGGACATCCCGCCCTCTGCCCCGAGCACTGGCTGCTCACCCTGCCCTGGGGGTGCGTGTGCCCGAGCCTCGCAGCCTTCACCCTGGCCAGCCTCCTGCTGCCCGCCAGTGCCTCGCAGCTCCCACCGGCCGCTCCCCATGCCCCATGGCCCGGGTGCCTACCGCCCGCCACTGAAGGCACTCCCAGTGGGGCGGGTTCCCCTGTGCTGAGGCCCCGCGTCCAAGGGCGCAGGACTCAGATGGTAGCTCCAAAGCCAAGACAGCCTCAGCGGCCCCTCCGCGACCCCGCTGGGTGGGGGGCGCCTGGGGATGGTCCCGGACGCCTTCAGCACCCATGCATGCGACATACACACCCTCGCCCGCTTCCCATGGCTGGCTGCCACTGTGCTTTTGGAGAGGAGAGGCGCCTGCCACCTCGGGGGCACTGAGCGCTCCCCAGGGCTGTTTCCACCGGCCCGCTGGTGTCACCTTGCCCAGTGCGGGCAGGACGCGCTCAGCTGGCGGCTTGGGGACCAGGGCCGGGCCTCACACAGCTGCAGCAGGGAGGCCAGTGCCCCGGACCGTCCCAGGCACCAGCGTCCTTACACTGCAAATCGCCGCGAGACCTGAGATTGTTCTTTTGAGTTTTAGGATGAGTCATTCTTTGGCGCAACCAGCTAGTAGTATTTTAAGGAAAGCCATTACCTGATAAAACGCTGAATTTCTAACGTCAGGGTGTTTTCCCACATATGTTCATTCCCAGCACCCGGCTCCTGCGCACGTGAAATGCGAGAGGCGTGCGGCACGCCTGGCCCTAGCGTGGCTTTCCTGAGAATTTGGTTCTGCAGATGAATTCCTGGGTTTTCAGCACAATGCAGCAAGCTCAGTGGCCGCGTGAACACACACTCCAGCTGGACCGCTCTGCCCCGGGAGTGGCCACCTCGGCCCCCACACGCCTGCCTGCATGTCGAGCTCATGCACTCCGATTTCTAATAAAGCCGTTTCTACCAAGACAGCTGCCTACGGCTCCCGCGCTTTGTCTGCCCGCAGGTCACAGGGGGCTCCCCACAGCCACGACGTCTCCAGGGCTGTTCGTGAGGGCAGGCAGCAATGATCTTGGGTGACAAGCCGGGGGCAAGGCAACCCCAGGGCCGAGCCCCACACCCCAGGGCCTGCGAGCTGCCTCTGGAGGAGATGGCCGCCCTCCCACAGTCGCCGCCCGCGGAGACCTCTGGACACCACAGCCCCAGCCTGCCTACCACAAACCCTGCCATCCCAGGGCCCGGCCACCCAGACCTCGCCCACAGCCCGCAGGTCGGACGGCCAGCTCGTCCTCGCGGGGGGACTTGGGTGCCCTGGGCCTGTCACCACCAGGAAGGGTCCTGCTGCTGCGGTTCAGGGCTGGCAGGCACCGCAGGGCGGGGGTCTCTCTGCTGTGGGGCCGCCTGAGCCTGGGGGTCTTCTTGGCAGCTCTGGGCTCTGCCCTCCAGATGCCAATAGCATCTCCCCACAGCTGTGACAACCCACAACTCTCCAGACATCACCAAACATCCCCTGGGGAGCAGAAATGGCCCCCAAACCCCAAGTCTTGGTTTCCAGGTAACGTTCAGGTCTCAAAATAAAAAAGGAAACAGCTGATTCCAGGGGTGGAGTGGGGAATGTACAGCAGGTGAGTCAGGAGCCAAAGGAGGAGGGGACAGAGGTCGATCCCGTCAAAAGCACACGGACTGGAGGGAAGGTGCTGCGGCCACAGCCGGAGCCGACCACGCGCACCCGCAGCGACGGGCAAGAGGGAGAGAGCTGCGCCCGCAGCCAGAGCCGACCACGCACGCCCAAAGCCGGAGCCGCCCACGCGCACCCAAAGCCGGAGCCGACCACGCGCGCCCGCAGCCGGAGCCGACCACACGCGCCCGCAGCCGGAGCCGACCACGCGCACCCACGCGCGGCGGCGACGGGCGACGGGCCAGGAGGAGGGCCAGAGTCTGAGTCCTTACTGGCTCAGCGGACAGCTAAGTGAGAAACAAGAATAACCGGGGGAACCCGAACGGTACACAGGGCTGCCCCGGGAGTGCAGCTGGCCACCCTTTGAGTATTGGGGGCACCTGGCGACTGGCCCCCTGCGGGGCAGGACAGGAGGAGGGTGCCCTCACAGTGGGGAGACGCAGGCTTCACCCTAACTGCAGAGGGTCACACTAAGCAGATGGCACGCCACTCCTCGGTCTCACCCCAGGCCCTCAAGCCCAAAATTGAGGGGCAAGCCTCAAAATACCCACCAGTCTCCTCAAAGTGTCAAGTACGTGGGGGAAAAGATCTAGAGAGGACCACGGAGGCAGACAGCACAGGATAACTAAGCACAGCTGTGAGCACATGAGGGCATGAGCACACGCGGGTGTGAGCAGAGAGCTTGCTGTGAGCACACAAGGGCGCAAGCAGAGAGCTGGGTGTGAGCACACGAGGGCGCGAGCAGAGAGCCCTCTGCACTGCAGCTTAGTCAGCAGGATTGTGCAACCCCCGACTTCTCAGCGTTGCCAAAGTTCCAGGGCTGAGAAAGATACCAGGCACTCTTTGCCGTCTGTATAACCTGGGTGCAGATTTAGAATTATCCCACACCAAGGAGTCTAAGAAAGGCAATGCCAAAGAATGCTCAAATTACCGCACAATTGCACTCATCTCACACACTAGTAAAGTAATGCTCAAAATTCTGCAGGCCAGGCTTCAGCAGTACGTGAACAGTGAACTTCCAGATGTTCAAGCTGGATTTAGAAAAGGCAGAGGAACCAGAGATCAAATTGCCAACATCCGCTGGATCATCAAAAAAGCAAGAGAGTTCTAGAAAAACATCTATTTCTGCTTTATTGACTATGCCAAAGCCTTTGACTATGTAGACCACAGTAAACTGTGGAAAATTCTGAAAGAGATGGGGATACCAGACCAAAAGGGCGTGAGCAGAGAGCCGGGTGTGAGCACACGCGGGTGTGAGCAGAGAGCCCGCTGTGAGCACACGAGGGCGTGAGCTGAGAGCCAGGTGTGAGCACACGAGGGCGTGAGCTGAGAGCCAGGTGTGAGCACACGAGGGCGTGAGCAGAGAGCTGGGTGTGAGCACACGCGGGCATGAGCAGAGAGCTGGGTGTGAGCACATGCGGGCGTGAGCAGAGAGCTGGGTGTGAGCACACGCGGGTGTGAGCAGAGAGCCTGCTGTGAGCACACGAGGGCATGAGCAGAGAGCTGGGTGTGAGCACACGAGGGCGCGAGCAGAGAGCCCTCTGCACTGCAGCTTAGTCAGCAGGATTGTGCAACCCCCGACTTCTCAGCGTTGCCAAAGTTCCAGGGCTGAGAAAGATACCAGGCACTCTTTGCCGTCTGTATAACCTGGGTGCAGATTTAGAATTATCCCACACCAAGGAGTCTAAGAAAGGCAATGCCAAAGAATGCTCAAATTACCGCACAATTGCACTCATCTCACACACTAGTAAAGTAATGCTCAAAATTCTGCAGGCCAGGCTTCAGCAGTACGTGAACAGTGAACTTCCAGATGTTCAAGCTGGATTTAGAAAAGGCAGAGGAACCAGAGATCAAATTGCCAACATCCGCTGGATCATCAAAAAAGCAAGAGAGTTCTAGAAAAACATCTATTTCTGCTTTATTGACTATGCCAAAGCCTTTGACTATGTAGACCACAGTAAACTGTGGAAAATTCTGAAAGAGATGGGGATACCAGACCACCTGACCAGCCTCTTGAGAAAGCTATATGCAGGTCAGGAAGCAACAGTTAGAACTGGACATGGAACAACAGACTGGTTCCAAATAGGAAAAGGAGTACGTCAAGGCTGTATATTGTCACCCTGCTTATTTAACTTATATGCAGAGTACATCACGAGAAATGCTGGGCTGGAAGAAGCACAAGCTGGAATCAAGATTGCAAGGTTATCATATCAATAACCTCAGATACGCAGATAAACCACCCTTATGGCAGAAAATGAAGAGGAACTAAAAAGCCTCTTGATGAAAGTGAAAGAGGAGATTGAAAAAGTTGCCTTAAAGCTCAACATTCAGAAAACGAAGATCATGGCATCTGGTCCCATCACTTCATGGCAGAATGATGGGGAGACAGTGGAAACAGTGGCTGACTTTATTTTGGGGGCTCCAAAATCACTGCAGATGGTGACTGCAGCCATGAAATTAAAAGACACTTACTCCTTGGAAGGAAAGTTATGACCAACCTTGATAGCATATTGAAAAGCAGAGACGTTACTTTGCCAACAAAGGTCTGTCTAGTCGAGGCTATGGGTTTTCCCTGTGGTCATGTATGGATGTGAGAGTTGGACTGTGAAGAAAGCTGAGCGCCCAGGAATTGATGCTTTTGAACTGTGGTGTTGGAGAAGACTCTTGAGAGTCCCTTGGACTGCAAGGAGATCCAACCAGTCCATCCTAAAGGAGATCAGCCCTGGGTGTTCATTGGAGGGACTGATGCTGAAGCTGAAACTCCAGTACTTTGGCCACCTCATGCAAAGAATTGACTCATTGGAAAAGACCCTGATGCTGGGAGGGACTAGGGGCAGGAGAAGAAGGGGACGACAGAGGATGAGATGGCTGGATGGCTTCACCAACTCGTTGGAGGTGAGTTTGAGTGAACTTTGGGAGCTGGTGATGGACAGGGAGGCCTGGGTGCTGCGATTCATGGGGTCACAGAGAGTCGGACATGACTGAGCGACTGAACTGAACTGAACTGAACTGAAGGAGTCTAAGAATCAAAATGGACACCAAAGGGAGAATTTAACTCAGAATTCAACTCAGACGACCATTCTATTACTGTGAGAAGAACCCTGAGAAGAACTGGAGTAGCCCTCAGAGTCAATTAAGAATCCAAAATGCAGTGCTCAGGTGCAGTCTCAAAAACGACAGAATGATCTCGGTTTGTTTTCAAGGCAAACCGTTCAATATCACAGTAATCCAAGTCTGTGTCCCGACCACTAATGCAGAGAAGCTGAAGTCAAACAGTTCTATGAAGACCTACAGGACCTTCTAGAACCAACACCAAACAAAAATGTCCTTTCCACCATAGGGGATTAGAATGCAAAAGTAGGAAGTCAAGAGGTATCTGCAATAACAGGCAAGCTTGGCCTTGGAGTACAAAATGAAGCAGGGCAACAGAGAGTTTTGCCGAGAATACATGGTCACAGCGAACACCCTCTTTCAACAACACAAGAGACGATGCTATACATGGACGTCTCCAGATGGTCAGCAGTGGAATCAGACTGATTCTGTTCTTTGCAGCTGAAGGTGGAGAAGCTCAGCAAAGACAAGAGTTGGAGCTGACTGTGGCTCAGATCCGGAGCTGTTTATTGCAAAAATCAGTTTTAAGTTGAAGAAAGTAGGGGAAACTACTAGACCATTTAGCTGTGACCTAAATCAAATCCCTTATAATTATACAGTGGAGGTGACGATAGATTCAAGGGATTAGATCTGGTGTAGGCAAAGTGCCTGAGGAACTACGGACAGAGATTCGTAACATTGTACAGAAGGCAGCGACCAAAACCACTCCCAAGAAAAAGAAATGCAAGAAGGCAAAGTGGTTGTCTGAGGAGGCTTTACAAAGAGAAGTGAAATGCAAAGAAGAAAGGGAAAGATATAGCCAACTGAATGCAGAGTTCCAGAGAATTCCAAGGAGAGATAAGAAAGCCTTCCTCAGTGATCAGTGCAAAGAAATAGAGGAAAACAGTAGAATGGGAATGACTAGAGATCTCAAGAAAATTGAGGATACCAAGGGAACATTTCATGCAAAGATGGGCTCAATAAAGGACAGAAACAGCAAGGACCTAACAGAAGCAGAGGATACTAAGAGGTGGCAAGCATATTCCAAAAATCTGTACAAGAAAGGTCTTAATGACCCGGATAACCATGATGGTGTGATCACTCATTTAGAGCAAGGTATCTTGGAGTGTGAAAGTCAAGTGGACCCTAGGAAGTATCACTACAAACAAAGCTAATGGAGGTGATGGAATCGAGGTGAGCTATTTCAAATCCTAAAAGATGATGCTATTAAAATGCTGCACTCAATATGCCAGCAAATTTGGAAAACTCAGCAATGGCCACAGGACTGGAAAGGGTCACTTTTCATTCCAATCCCAAAGAAGGATAATGCCAAAGAATGTTCAAACTACTGTACAATTGCAATCATTTCACATGCTAGCAAGGCAATGCTCAGAATCCTTCAAGGGAGGCTTCAACAGAACATGAACTAGGAGCTTCCAGATGTACAAGCTGGATTTAGAAAAGGCAGAGGAACCAGAGATCAAAAGCCAGCATCCACCAGACCAAAGAAAAAGCAAGAGAATTTCTGAAAAATCTCTACTTCTGCCTCACTGACTACCCAAAAGCCTTTGACTGTGTGGATCATAATAAACTGTGGAAATTTTATTTTTTGGATTGGGCTAAGCGGCTGTATTAGAGAAAGTCAAGATTACAAAGGACTGAAGTGTTGGCACTGGGGCCCTTCTTGCCAAAGGTGGGCACAGCACTGGCAAAGCGCTGGTTGTACGGCATGTGCCTCTCACTCCAGCCTGTCTTCTTTGGCCACCTTGGGAGTCTGACCTCTGGCTTTCCTAGCATGGGCCCGGGCTTTACCTCCAAGCATGCAGCCAACTACTTCCAGAGTGCTCAGAGCCTCCACCCCAAACTGGCCCGGGGTAGTCTCATCCTCTAGGGGTGTGCCTGCCACGAGCAGAACTTGATTTTCTGGAGGGATGCCCTTCAACGAGGCTACCTGGCCAGGCAACGGTCGCCTGGTCGGTCACCTGGAGTGTGTAGCTCCTGGGCGCAAAGAGCTGCATGTCGGCGACTAGATCACAGACATCACTGCCGTTACTGCGAAGATGGGAGTCAAGAAAGCTGGAAAATTCTTACACAGATGGGAATACTAGACTACTCTGCCTCCTGCGAAACCTGTATGCAGGTCAAGAAGCAACAGTTAGAACCAGACATAGGACAATGGACTGGTTCCAGATTGGGAAAGAAGCACGTCAAGCCGCATGCTTACGTCACCCTGCCTATTGAACTTCTGTGCAGAACACACCATGGGAAATGCCAAGCTGGATGGATCACAAGCTGCAATCAAGATTGCTGGGAGAATGTCAACGTTGGATATGCAGATGATACCAGTTTAATGGCAGAAAGCGAAGAGGAACTAAAGAGCCTCTGGAGGGTGAAAGAGGAGAGTGAAAAAGCTGGTTTAAATCTCAACATTTAAAAAACTAAGATCACAGCATCCGGTCCCATCACTTCATGGTTAATAGATGGGGGGAAAGTGGAAACAGTTGCAGCTTTTACTATCTTGGGCTCCAAAATCACTGCAGATGATGACTGCAGCCATGAAATTTAAAAATGCTTGTTCCCTGGGAGAAAAGCTTTGACAAACCTAGACAGCATATTAAAAAGCAGAGACATCACATTGCCAACAAAGGTTTGTCTAGACAAAACTATCGATTTTCCAGTAGTCAGGTATGGATGTGAGAGTTGGACCATAGAGAAGGCTGAGCGTCTAACAACTGATGCTTTCAATCTGTGGTACTGGAGAAGCCTCGAGAGTCCCAGGGATGGCAGAGATCAAACCAGTCAATCTGAAAGGAAATCAATCCTAAATATTCATTGGAAGGACTAATGCTGAAGGTGAACCTGCAATACTTTGGCCCCCTGATGTGAAGAGTCGACTCACTGGAAAAGACCCTGATGCTGGGAAAGACTGAGGGCAGGAGAAGGGGAGGACGGAGGATGAGATGTTGGAGGCATCATGGACTCCATGGACAGGAATTTGAGCAAGCTCCGGGAGACAGTGAAGAACGGGGAGGCCTGGTGTATTGCAGTGTATGGGGTCTCAAAGAGTGGCCCCTGACTTAGCAACTGAACAACAAGGAGCTCTATAAAACGACTGTAGTTAGTATACAGAACTACGATTGACTTTTGTTCATTTTTGTATTCAGTGGCCTTGCAAAGCTCATTGCTTCTGACTGTGCCTGGAGATTTTGCACTTTCCACGTGTACCACCATGCGCTGCTGCTAAGTCGCTTCAGTCGTGTCCGACTCTGGGCGACCCCATAGACGGCAGCCCACCAGGCTCCCCCGTCCCTGGGATTCTCCGGGCAAGAACACTGGAGTGGGTTGCCATTTCCTTCTCCAATGCAGGAAAGGGAAAAGTGAAAGTGAAGTTGCTCAGTCGTGTCTGACTCTTCACGACCCGATGGACTGCAGCCTACCAGGCTCCTCCGTCCATGGGATTTTCCAGGCAAGAGCACTGGAGTGGGGTGCCATTGCCTTCTCCAGTGTACCACCATAGTATGCACAATATCACTTCTTCCTTGGCTATCTCCACACTTCCCACACCTTTTTATCGGTTTATTCTCTGGCTAAGATTTCTAGAAGGCTGAGCAGAAGCTGTAACTTTGGGCACCTTTGTCTTACCCTTAGCATCTCAGGGGGTAAGGAAGACACTCAGTCGTGTCCGACTCTTAGCGACCCCATGGACTGCAGCCCACCAGGCTCCTCCGCCCATGGGATTTTCCACCTGTCTAAGCACGTCCAAAATACGTTCGTTTGTCAATAACTACGTATTTTTGCAACAAGTCCTTCTGATATTACTCTTGCTGTTATTACATTTTGTGCACACCTCGTGTGCCTTGAGTATCATTTACATTCCAGAGGGCAGAAGCCAGGGTTCCTTGTACTCAGGAGCCCGAGCATAGCAGGAGGGGCAGGTAGGGGTGAAATATTTTCGAGAAGCCCGTGTACATACCACAAGGTTCGCCTGAGGACCTACTCTCGGGAGCAATGCGTCTCTTCGTATACATTGTACTGAGTACCTACAGCATTTCTGCCACCTCCCGTTACTGGGAAATGGGGTGCCTGTGATTCCTCAGGAACCAGCGGCCAAAGTCTCGTTGTGACAACGCTCTAAAGAATGAAAGAATGGCAAAGCTCGTCACAAGTATGCAGAGCGAGGAAGGGCCACTTTTACTGCTCCTGGGGGCGGGAGAGACCGGCTGGGACAATCGGATGCCTGAGTTGATGGCCACTCACTAAGGGACAGACGTACATGATGTCACCTAAGCCCATGACAAATTCATCTAAGGGTGGCTCATGACAACAGCTGAAGCATCCACGTGGGAAAGACTAGCAAATTCAAAATGCAAAGGGGAGCTGAAGAATGTGAAAAAAGCCACCTTGGTTATCTCAGGACATTGGGTCCTATCCAAAATGCCCCTGAGACATTTGTTCCACACCAAAAGGTCCCTGACACCTGGTTACATTTGGTCCTGTCCAAAATGCCCGTAAGACACCTGTTCCATACCTAAAGGTCCCTGATACCTGGTAATATTTGGTCTTGTCCAAAATGACCCTACAACAACTGCTCCACCTCTATCAAAGGGTCCTTGATAGCTGGTCTTGTCTAAAAGCCATCTGGCACGGACTGAATACGCACATGGGTGTTTTGAACAGGAGCACACATGAAGGGTCGTTTGGTGGAGGAACAAGTGTCTTATAGATCAAACGTCTTATGGATATTTTGGACAGGAAGAAGTGTCTACTTACTACCCAGATTTCTGATCTTTTCCAGATCCCATTCTAATAATACATATTTTTACTGTGTGTGTGTATGTGTGTGTGTATACAGGAGAAGGAAATGGCAACCCACTCCAGTGTTCTTGCCTGGAGAATCCCAGGGATGGGGGAGCCTGGTGGGCTGCTGTCTCTGGGGTCGCACAGAGTCAGACACGACTGAAGCAACAGCAGCAACATACACATATACGTCCATCACACATATCAATTGAGTGCCAGATAACGCTGGCCAACAATGTAATTCTCTAAACAAAAAGAATGTATATATACAGTTATTATATAAAGTAAAATTTGAAATATACAAATATATAAAAACGTGTGTGTACATAGTTATATATATATATGAACATACCTATATCCATGTATGTATCTTGTATGAATTTTCTGTAGCTAACAAAAAATCACTAAAAGCTGTTGGCTGTTAGAGAAATGTCTAAAATAACAGAGGTATTCCCCCTATTTCTGGAGGGCAAAGATCAGAAATCAAGGTGTGCGCACACTCACACTCCCTCTGGAGACTCTGGGGGACAGTCCATCCCACCTCTTGCACCTTCTGGGGGGCTCCGGGAGTCCCTGGGCTGGTGGCTGCCTCCCTCCCATCTCTGCCTCCATATTCACGTAGCTTCTCCCATCTCTGTATGTCCAAGTGTTCCTCTCCCTTCTAAGGACACCAGTCCATGGGCAGAGCCCAGCGTAACCCCAGCGTATCACTTCACTTTCCATATATATACGCACAGTACATATTTCCAAATGTATGCACACACGTCCACCCCGCCTGTTATGAATTAACCACCGGGACAGGTATTGGAGAAAGCACGCCAGCCTAGAAAGAGTGCTGCAGTGATTCAGAGCCATGAAGCATGGATCGAGGGGAGAGAAGGCGGCTGTAGAGAGAGGAGGAACAATTCTCTCCTGCAGAAGCAACTCCTCCTGCCGAGGGGCCCACAGCTGCGATTTCTCCACAACCGAGGTTCATCCTGCAGCAGCGCTGACTGTCCTAAGCCGAGGAAAAAAGCCTGGACTTTGGCTGCTGCCTCACTGCTGTGTTTACGGCCAAGTCTTGTTCACTGGAGCAGAAACACTGACGGAGGTCAAACATCAGCATTAACAGATCATTCTGTAACTAACAGTGTGATATGTAATTGTGTCTCTGTGTTGGCGTGTGTGTGTGTGCTCCATATTTACAATTCAGACCACATTTATGGTGAGTGTGTGTTCGTGTGTGTGTGTGTGTCTTTCTCTTCTGCAGGGAAAAAAGGCGGTGCTTTTTATCTATGTAAATCCCCAGTCTGCATTTTCCTGAATGATGGATACCTTCTCTGCGCTGATAACACTGTCTGCGTCTCAGTTCCTCAGGAGACTGAGTGAGGACATTCAGCGAGAGTGAGTGACTCTCACGAGGACAGACTGCTCTGCATGTTCCTTACAGTACTGGGTAGCGAGCCTTCTGGACAGAGAAGTCTTAACTATTTTTAATAATGAAAGAGTATACGTCCGATCAGAATTTCTCGGAGCGTGAGGGCTGCCATTTCTCCAGCTCTGCACTGGAAGGTCTACAGACTACCACAGTGGGCAAGCAAAAAGAAACCCCCAGAAATTTGTAATAAAAAGCAAAAAAAAAATCACTAAAATTCTGATCTTGCTTTCACCTAACAAATTAGTAAATGCTCTTGCACACACACATCACACAAATACAGGCATACACACCCAGACACACATGTATACACATACTCACACCCACAACTCCCAGAAATTTGTAATAAAAGACAATCTCTTAAATTCTGATCTTGCTTTCACCTAACAAACTAGTAACTGCTCTCTCACGTACTCATACACAAACATGCACACACATCCATATCCACACACACACAACTCCCAGAAATGTGTAATAAAAAAAACATTTTTAAAAAACTCACTAAAATTCTAATCTTTCCTTCACCTAACAGAACAGTAAATGCTGTCTCATACACACCCACTCATACACACCCACAACTCCCAGAAATGTGTAATAAAAGTCAAAAAAACAAATCACTAAAATTCTGATTTTGCCTTCACCTAACAAAACAGTAATGCTCTCTCAAACACACCCACAACTCACAGAAATTTGTAATACAAG
Organism: Aepyceros melampus; assembly: GCA_006408695.1. NCBI lineage: Eukaryota > Metazoa > Chordata > Mammalia > Artiodactyla > Bovidae > Aepyceros > Aepyceros melampus. Next base: position 295,110 of record SJXQ01008709.1, on the reverse strand, counting down.
ACAGATAAGAAATCGCTGAGTTTCTGATCTTGCCTTCACCTAACAAAATAATAAATGCTCTCTCACACACATACACACCCAGCCACACACACACACACCCAGCCACACACACACACAGACATATACTCAAACATAAACACACACAGTCAGAAGGAAATAAAAAAAACTGAGAAGTTCAAAATCAGTGTTAAATTTAAATATATCTCTCTCTGAACATGTTTGACAAGCAGAAAGACATTTAGAGCAGAGCTGCAGATACAACTTGGAATGTTAAAAGGCCTGTACCAGTGAACTTTTACAGAACATTGCACACGGGGAATAATTACAAATGTGCCGCACTGCCCAGTACTCGGACACTCAGCAACAGAATAACACCATTAAAATGCGAACCTGGCAACACTGTAGTACAATGAGAAACAGATAAAACATCACCGAAAATCAGATCATCTGCTCAGATCATGAAGCACAGACTTCTAAGCAATTCACGGTGGTCAGAAGAAAAACAGAACTCAGAAAATAAGCAGAATCCAGACACACCAAGTCATGTGAAATGAAACTAAAGGGAACTAACTTCACAATTTTTAATTTTAATGTGACTAATTTTAAAGGAGAAATATAAAAGACAAAGTAATCAAAAGTTGGAAAACCCAGATTAAACACAAAAGATAGCAGCAAGAAAGAGCTGAGATGGAAACACAGAGAAGAAAATAACCACATGACTTCCCATGGAAAGCCTGGGAGAAATCGATCGCATAGCTAATAAAATTTAAAATATTGGCTTATGGGAAAAGTAGTAATGGGAGAAACACTGACAAGTTTGGTCAGAAAAAAAGAAAGGAAAGCATAAACAGTCAATGGTATATATCAAAACATTAGATAATTTCTTGAGAGAGGTTTAAGAAAATCACAACCCATCATTTTATATCCCACAGACTATGTGCATAAACCATGAAACAGCCCAACACAGCCCAGGAACACTCTAATCCTGAAATGACTCGATAATTAGCAACCATGCATGACATTTTCCAGGGTGGTGGCAGGAGTGGGGAGGAACCTTGAAACAAGCTGGTTCTAAATCCATAGTAACTGAAGGTCAGCAGTGAGCATATTCATTATACTCGTCTCTCCATGTTGGCAAGTGTTTTAAAATTCACCTATTTTAAAAATTAAATCTCCCCAAAGGAACAACAGTCCCTGGTTAATTTACAGGAATATCTTTAGGAGACTAATGCTAGGAGGGGGCTTTTGTACTTCATAAAAGATTTGCTTCTGAACATTCTGCACTCAGAGAAGTGCAGAATTCTGCTTCTCAACAGAAGCACTCAGAGAAAAAGAAAACGCTGCACTGATTCAACATTGTATCTCCTGAGCGTCTTCCTGGGCTGTGTTGGGCTGTTTCAACATTGTATCTGAGAATGTCCCTCCTACAAAAAAGGCAGGGAGAAAGACTATAAAAAGATGAGGGTATTCAGAGTTGAAAGAAACACGTGTACCCCAATGTTCCTTGCAGCACTGTTTATAATAGCCAGAACATGGAAGCAACCTAGATGTCCATCAGCAGATGAATGGATAAGAAAGCTGTGGTGGGTATACACAATGAAGTATTACTCAGCCATTAAAAAGAATGCATTTGAATCAGTTCTAATGAGGTGGATGACGCTGGAGCCGATTATACAGAGTGAAGTAAGTCAGAAAGAAAAACACCAATACAGTATACTAACGCATATATATGGAATTTAGAAACATGGTGATGATAACCCTATAAGCGAGACAGTGAAAGAGACACAGATGTAAAGAACAGTCTTTTGGACTCTGTGGGAGAAGGCGAGGGTGGGATGATCTGAGAGAAGAGCATTGAAACATGTATATTATCATATGTGAAACGGATCGCCAGTCCAGGTTCAATGCATGAGACAGGGTGCCCAGGGCTGGTGCACTGGGATGACCCTGAGGGATGGGACAGGAAGCAAGGTGGGAGGGGGGTTCAGAATGGGGGCACATGTACACCCGTGGTAGATTCATGTTGATGTATGGCAAAACCACTACAATACTGTAATTAGCCTCCAATTAAAATAAATTGATTAATGAAAAAAAACCGAATACATCTCCATAACATTTTGATAATAAAGCCATTCTGGGGGGGGGAACAATGAGGGTTTTGGGGAAACAAAAGGTATTATTAGGTGACAGGCTTATAGAATCAATAGGAGAATCCACAAAATACTGACATCAGGAGAAAGGCTGAGTAGTACACAAGCAATAGTCTCTACAATCTGCAATAGGAATGATGGAAAATTAAGATGGCAGAGTAGAAGGCCGTGCATGCATCTCCTCCCACCAGAGCACCAGAGAAGCACTAGCCGGTGAACAAGCATTGGCAGGAAGATGCTGGAAACCACCACAAAGAGATACCCCACATCCAAGGGCAAGGGAGAAGCCACGCTGAAATGGTAGGAGGGGGACAATTACGATGAAAATCAAATCCTCTGTCCTCCCGGGTGGGCGGCTCTCAAACTAGAGAACAGGAACTCCAAAGAAGTTCTCGCATTGCTGTGAAGGTTCTAGGCCCCCTCATCAGGTTCCTCAGCCTGGGGATCCGGCCAAGGGACTGGGGAGGGAATCAGGCTTGGAAGGCCAGCAGGATTTGATTTACAGAGCTTGCAGACTCTTGGAGGACACAGACAAAATCTTGTGCACACCAGAGCCCAGGAGGAAGGAGGAGTGACCCCACGGGAGACTGAGCCAGACCTGCCTGTGAGTGTTCGAGGGTCTCCTGCAGAGGCATGGGTTGGCAGTAGATTGCCAATGGCAGCCACACTCCTGAGAGATGCATTTCGGCATAAGTCCACTTAGAGGCCACCAACAGCCTGACTACAGAAGCCTACAGTCCAATCCTTTGGCTGCCTGATGTGAAGAGCCGACTCATTGGAAAAGACTCTGATGCTGGGAAAGACTGAAGGCAGGAGGAGAAGGGGACGACAGAGGATAAGATGGTTGGGTGGCATCACTGACTCAATGACATGAGTTTGAGCAAGCTCCAGGAGTTGGTGATGGACAGGGAAGCCTGGCGTGCTGCAGTCCAAGGGGTCACAAACAGTCAGACATGACTGAGCAACTGAACAACAACAAATAGAAACCCACAGAATCCAGGACTTGGTGGCCTCAAGCCAAACCAGCAACAGGGAAGGAGCACAGCCCCTCCCGTCAGCAGACAAGGGAAGTTTGAGTGAGCCTGGGCTCTGCCCACCAGACCCAGTTTTCCCCACACCCTGTCCTTCCCGTCAGGAAGCTTGCACAAGCCTCTTATCCTGGTTTTCCCAACAGAGAGAGCATGGATATAGGTGGTGGAGGTGCTCTGGATTGACATGCTGCCCTTATCTCAACACACACACGCACACACACACACCTCTGCACCCACACTCTCCACAGACATTAACAAAGTGTGGGAGCCCCCTTCTTGGATGTAGCTGCTGCTGCTGCTGCTAAGTCGCTTCAGTCATGTCTGACTCTGTGCAACCCCATAGACGGCAGCCCACCAGGCTCCCCCGTCCCTGGAATTCTCCAGGCAAGAACACTGGAGTGGGCTGCCATTTCTTTCTCCAAAGCATGAAAGGGAAAAGTGAAAGTGAAATCGCTCAGTCGTGTCTGACTCTTAGCGACCCCATGGACTGCAGCCTACCAGACTCCTCCATCCGTGGGATTCTCCAGGCAAGAACACTGGAGTGGGGTGCCATTGCCTTCTCCATTGGATGTAGCTACTCCCCCCTGAAGCTAAATTCACTTTGGTTTCTCTTCTAACCTGAATCTTCACTTATCCTTTCTTCTTTGTTAAAGGAAAATGTTAGTCACTCACTCGTGTCCAACTCTTTGCAACCCCATGGACTGTAGCCCTCCAGGCTCCTCTGTCCATGGCATTCTCCAGGCAAGAATACTGGAGTGGGCTGCCATTCCCTTCTCGAGGGGATCTTCCCAACCCAGGGATCGAACCTGGGTCTCCTGCATTGGCAGGCAGATTGTTTACCATCTGAGCCACCAGGGAAACTCTTTCGTAAGAGTCGAATGCTACTTAGTAGAAAATTAAAGGGAAAAAGACATTTTATTGTCATTATTTCAAAATACGACTTAGGGCATAGATCTTAATTCTGACAGAAAAATATTTTAAAACATTTGATAAGAACCTAATATGTCTGTGACCCAGAGTTAAGTTGGTAAAGAATTTGCCTGCAATTCAGGACACTCAGGTTCCATCCCTGGGTTGGGAAGATCCCCTGGAGAAGGAAACGGCAACCCACTCCAGTATTCCTGCCTGGAGAATCCCAAGGATGGAGGAGCCTGGCAGGGCTACAGTCCACGGGGTCACCAGCCTGGGACACGACTTAATGACTGAACCAACACCTGGGCACTGCACGCATCAGGCTGTGAAGTCTATAAGCACTAAAGTCAGATTCTACCCAGTAGTAGTTCCATTTCAATACTTAAAATCAGCTGCGCACGCATGAAATGTTTGGGGCAATTAATTATTTCATAAGCAACACACATAATCATGGGAGAGATTTATTTCTATTAGTAAAGGGGAAAATAGCAAAAGAATTGAGCGATTGCTGCATCGGACTCTGAGGAATGAAAGGGCGATACTGTTTGCAGTCGAGTTTTGCTTTCTGTGTAATCTTCTCCGAGATGTTTTCCAGTTCTGTGTGAAAGGACTTCTTCGTTTTGGTAGCTACAATGCTTTAAGAGATGCAGCTTATAATGGATTTCTAAGAAAAGACTTTCATCCAGTAATCCTGTTCAGCTTTAAATACTCTTACCTAAAATGCCATTTTTGATTGCTACATTTTTTTTTTCTTTCTCTAGATGGTTCAAGTATTCTTGAATCGTCTTTATGCTCACAGTTTTACATTTTAGATTCAGAAACTGTCTTATTTTGTTGTTCTAATTCCATAATGCTGCATAGATTATAAACACTCGATGAAAGTTTTATCAAATATTTAATACTGATAATTAAAAGGAAAGATAAGAACTTCATATGGGAACATTGGGAAATCATTCCTTTTTTGTTACTTAATAATCTATGAAGTCTATCTGAATTGCATTTTAGCCCAGTCCACTGGGTTAGGGAGATTTCAATACACTGAAATTGCCCTTTATACTACTACTGGTACAAAAACATACACACACACACATACCATATAAAAACACGAGTTTTATATTCATTCCTGACTTTTCTGAATTATTTCATAAAGTATAAAGCAACTAATTATGGTTAGCTACTCATCACTTTTGGAGAAGGCAATGGCACCGCACTCCAGTACTCTTGCCTGGAAAATCTCATGGACCTAGGAGCCTGGTAGGCTACAGTCCATGGGGTCGAGGAGAATTGGACATGACTGAGTGACCTCACTTTCACTTTTCACTTTCATGCATTGGAGAAGAAAATGGCAGCCCACTCCAGTGTTCCTGCCTGGAGAATCCCGGGGACGGGGGAGCTTGGTGGGCTGCCATCTCTGGGGTCGCACAGAGTCAGACACGACTGAAGTGACATAGCAGCAGTAGTCATCACTTTAGTGAGTTACATAAGAAAAAAAACTAGAGCTTATAAAATAAAAGATATAAAATTCCATTAGTGTCTGCCCCACAGGAACACGGTAATAAACTTATGTAAAATAATTAGACACAATAATATCAAATTTCACCAACAAAAATATTGGAAGGTATAACTGTCAACATCAATGACACTCACAAAGATAAACTGATCCCATCAAGGTATCGTTACTGTGGAATGAAATAGATATGCCCTTCTATTAAGAGCGTTATCTGTCTGAAAGTGAAGTTGTGTCCATTGCTATGGTGATCTCGTGAGATGACATCTTTGGGTAGAAAGCTGGCATTTCACCGCCGTGATTTATTTCTCTAAGTTCCTGAATGCTGTGCTCCAGTGCTGGGAGGGGCTGCTGGACGGCATGCCTTACTTTTGTCCCAAAGACTGAGGTGTTTGATTTTGTGGGTGAGTTACAGAGTGTGTGTTGACTTACGAAGACGGCAAAACACTGCAGATCCCAATTTTCATCTTGAGGAGCCAAATGGCAGTTCTACAAAGGACACCTCAGCGTAGCATCCATGACCGTGCCATTTCCCTTTGCCTCATGACGCCTGTCCCCAAGAAGTCCAACGTACAGCCAGGAGAAGTGTGATGGGCAGGATGCTGAAAGAAGTGTGATGGGCAGGATGCTGAAACTTCCAAAGGAGGCATGAAATGATTGCATGCTTCAGAGTGACGCTGTCCCTGTGTTTTCATAAAGGGAGTTTCAAGGGGCGTGCTAAGATGCGCATGGTGAGCTAAAACTTGTACTGTCTCACAAACACACGTTAACCCTTCCAGGTCAACCATCGCTCACGAGTTAGGAATGCCATTGGACCTTGGGACATGGGAACCTTCAAAATCTCTCCCACGTTGTTGTAAATCTGTGTGATATTTACAACTGTCAGCAGGATCATGAAGCAAGACATGTCATGTTGCTGTTGTTTGGTTGCAAAGTCATTTCTGACTCTTCAGGACCCCATGGACTGTAGTCCACCAGGCTCCTCTGTCCATGGTATTTCCCCGGCAAGAATACTTGAGTGGGTTACCATTTCCTCCTCCAGGGGATCTTCCAGACCCAGGGATCAAACGCATGTCGCCTGCACTGGCAGGCAGATTCTTTACCGTTTGAGCCATGTCTTATGTCTAGCTCATCAGGTTAAAAGCTAGCATGTTTACTTAATTTGGGGCATTGCGACTTAATTTAGGGAGAGAAAGTCTGGTTTTTAAACTGCACTGAGCTTTTGTACCTTTTTCACCATATGAAGCAATTGGTTATTTCCCCTAGCTGGGTCATCAAGCTATTGCAAGGTCTGCCATGCCGGAACTCGAAAGAAGAAACAGAACCTACGGTATCATTAGCTCGTGGAGACACTTCAGAGGACAAGAATATCTTTATTCCCGTGTCTGTTGGCCTCATACTCTGAGGATCTTCTTCCATGCCTGGGTTCTAATATCCTGCCCCAAACCCTTTTCTCTAATCTTATCTTCTTTCACAAGCCCTTGTGCTGTGCACACATTGCTTTTTAAACAGATCTTCCATTGTTCTCCGCTCTACCTTATGGCCTCTGCTCTCTGGCTTTCTTACTGATACAAAGAAAAGCTCAATGACAAATATGAAACAATATCGAAGCCCTGTCTCCTTAGTCTTTGGGGATCTGAAACTTTCACGGAGACCATAGGGTCTGGAACCACTTGTCACCTTCAAGCCTTACCCATGACCATGTGGTCAACCTACAGCAAAATTGTGTTGGGTAAGTCCATGATCCCTAAACCTATTTCTTCATTGCCTGTGCGAGCTTCCTGTGAGTGTTTCAGGAGAAATCACCTTGTTTTCAAGAGTGGAGGGTTCATGCTATCACATGATTGACCAGGGAGGTTTTTTTGTTTGTTTGTTTGCAGAAACGAATGCCTGTGGCCAGCAATTTGTTGTATAAGTGAACATGTCTCCAGTCATTAATGTTTGGGCTTGGGGCTTTCCAGCTGGCTCAGTGGTGAAGAACCCACCTGTCAGTGTAGGAGACCCAGCTTCGATCCCTGAGTCGGGAAGATGCTCTGTAGAAGGAAAGGCAACCCACTGCAGTATTCTTGCCTGGATAATCCCATGGACAGAGAAGCTTGGCGGGCTACAGTCCATGGGGTCACAAAGAGTGTGACAACACGGAGTGCCTAAACAACATGTGGATAATGGAAGATGTATGAATACGTCTCTGTTCAATGATGTCTTAAGCAAGATAGACCCTACACCTTTCAGTTATCTCTAAATATTTATTTTGGTTCCCCCCCCCGGGATATATCAGGCTGTGTTTATTGTTTAGACGTTCGGATTATTTTTTTTCTTTGATCATATTTCCTCTCTGCTGTCTGTTCTCTCACAGATGGCATGCTTTAATCGAAGTCTGCATGTGACTGGGATCTTTACAAATGTAAAGTGTGGACATTCTCTTTCCAGCTTATAAGCTGGTGTCACATATATTTAGGTCAATCATACCGCACTATCAGGGCCATACGGCCTTCTTATTTTCAATTCATAAAGACGAGTTTCTCTGTCGCTGCACATTTCTCACTGTCAAGAGTCTCCATTTCTCCTTGCATCCTAGCCCTCTAATCTGAAATTATGCACCTTTCTCCTGAGACTTTCTCACTGTTATTCAAATAACGTTAAAAGCGTCTCTGAGATCTTCACTGCCATCACTAAAGAAAATTCTACGCCTATCTCTTGGACTTAAAATGTCTTCACTCTGCCCCTGCTGTGGAAGGATATTTTTTTTCCCCAAATTAAAAAGTCTAGGCTGACATTAGTGCTCAGAAATCTGATGTTAGACTCATACGCTGCACATTTCTCACTGTCAAGAGTCTCCATTTCTCCTTGCATCATAGCCCTCTAATCTGAAATTATGCACCTTTCTCCTGAGACTTTCTCACTGTTATTCAAATAACATTAAAAGCGTCTCTGAGACCTTCACTGCCATCACTAAGGAAAATTCTACGCCTATCTCTTGGACTTAAAATGTCTTCACTCTGCCCCTGCTGTGGAAGGATATTTTTTTTTCCCCAAATTAAAAAGTCTAGGCTGACATTAGTGCTCAGAAATCTGATGTTAGACTCATTGTTATTCCTTTGGGTTTTTTATTTTTTCCTCAATCCTTCCAACTTTTAAGATCTTTTCAGGGACCTCCCTGGTGGTCAAGTGGTTAGGACATGGTGCTGTTACTGCCATGGTCCTGGGTTTGATTCCTGGTTGCGGATTAAGATTCCACAAGCTGCACAGTGCAGCCGAAAAAAAAAAAAAAAGTATTTTCTTTGCCTTGGTGTTCTGATTTTAAAACCTGTGCTTTCTAGGTCTGAGTTGGTTTGTACTAATCATGGCTGGATTCGTTCCTGTTTTGAAGCCCAAAGCTGGTGACTTTAATCAACTTGGCAAAATTCTTAGGTGATAAACTTTACAAGCTTTTCGAGTGCTGAAGAATTGATGATTTTGAACTGTGATGCTGGAGAAGACTCTTGAGAACCCCTTGGACTGCAAAGAGATCCAACCAGTCCATTCTAAAGGAGATCAGCCCTGGATGTTCTTTGGAAGGAATGATGCTAAAGCTGAAACTCCAGTACTTTGGCCACCTCATGGGAAGAGCTGACTCATTTGAAAATACCCTGAAGCTGGGAAAGATTGAAAGCAGGAGGAGAAGGGGACGACAGAGGATGAGACGGTTGGATAGCATCACCCACTCCATGGACATGAGTTTGAGTACACTCTGGGAATTGCTGATGGATAGGGAGGTCTGGCATGCTGCAGTCCATGGGTTCACAAAGAGTCGGACACAACTGAGCAACTGAACTGAACCAAACAACATTTTCAAAGAAGGCTTCACCCCTGCCCTGTTTGTTTTGTTTTGTTTTGTTTCCTTGCTTTTCCTCCTTGAAGAGATATATTTTAGATCTCTCTGTTCTCTTCTCTATATTCTGCAGTCTCACTTTCTAGTTTTCCATGTGTTTGTCATAAGCAAAGCTAGGCAACATTGAAATACCCAAATCCTTTCAGTCATCTTTCTTCCGTATTTGTACTAATCATGGCTGGATTCATTCCTGTTTTGAAGCCCAAAGCTGGTGACTTTAATCAACTTGGCAAAATTCTTAGGTGATAAACTTTACAAGCTTTTCAAGTGCTGAAGAATTGATGATTTTGAACTGTGATGCTGGAGAAGACTCTTGAGAACCCCTTGGACTGCAAAGAGATCCAACCAGTCCATTCTAAAGGAGATCAGCCCTGGATGTTCTTTGGAAGGAATGATGCTAAAGCTGAAACTCCGGTACTTTGCCCACCTCATGGGAAGAGCTGACTCATTTGAAAATACCCTGAAGCTGGGAAAGATTGAAAGCAGGAGGAGAAGAGGATGACAGAGGATGAGACGGTTGGATAGCATCACCCACTCCATGGACATGAGTTTGAGTAAACTCTGGGAATTGGTGATGGATAGGGAGGTCTGGCATGCTGCAGTCCATGGGGTCACAAAGAGTCGGACACAACTGAGCAACTGAACTGAACCAAACTGAACATTTTCAAAGAAGGCTTCACCCCTGCCCTGTTTTTTTTTTTTTTTCTTGCTTTTCCTCCTTGAAGAGATATATTTTAGATCTCTCTGTTCTCTTCTCTATATTCTGCAGCCTCACTTTCTAATTTTCCATGTGTTTGTCATAAGCAAAGCTAGGCAACATTGAAACACCCAAATCCTTTCAGTCATCTTTCTTCCATGTCTTTCCATATATTGCGCATAACTATATTTTGCGCATTATCCATATGAAANCTGGGAGGGGCCCAGTGGGGATTCTGCCCGGCCCCACCAGGACTAGGAGGCCCGTCTCCCGGCGAGGGAGAGCCGTGGGCACGTGGAGGCCGAGCTCGGGCCGCACCGCATACCAGCCTTCTCCAGGCCTCCAGACCCTGCTCGCCCGAACTCCCCACCAGCGCAGACCAGCCGCGGTGGGCGAGCCCCCGCGAGCTGGGAGGAGGCCGGGCGCCACGGGGAGGGCCCGGGGAACCGGCGGGGGCCGGGTTCAGCCGGGACCGGTGGGGGAGGTGTAAGCGGTATCCGGCCGCGCCCCGCGGGCGGTCCAGGGAGGAGTCCGCGGCCTTGGGCCGAGCAGCGTCCAGGAACGAGGTTCCCAGGATAACGCGCTCCCGGGGAGGGGGTCCCCTCCTGTCCACGGAGGTGCGTGGGCTGGGTGGGCCCGGGGCAGGAAGCGCGGCGGGTCTGAGCTTTTCCACCTAGGCGGAGGCCAGGGTTCGTGCAGCTTAAAAAGGACTTTATCGACATTGCCCCTGGAGCATTTTCCAAGTCTTGACTGAGGGCCCCACCCTGCGCTGGCGGCTCAGACCCGGCGGGGACTGGGCGGGGCCGGACGTGCTCCCAGCCGGGTGGGAGGAGGAAGCAGCCAGAGGCGCGGGCCCGCATAACAATACGCCTTCGGGCTGAATGCCCGGCGGCTTTTCAGCAGCTAGGGGATCATTCAGAGACTTTAAGTGGTTGCTCTGGTTGGCGAGGTAAGCGGGAAGCCTGTCTCCAACGCCCTGCAGTCCTCGCCCTCCGGAGGCTCCAGGCGGCCGAGCACTCAGCCCCTCCCCCAGCCCTTTTCTGGAAATGTCTTCTAAGAGGCCCCAGTTGGGCCCCCAGCCGCAGGGACCCGGCAGAACAAGGGTGCACCCACCGTTCGGCAGGACTGGGGGCTCTGTATGAAAGATCCCGAATCCTCGAGGACACGCTGGCCTCTGCTGTGAGACACGGTGCCTGCCCCGTTCTGCCCACCCGCGGGTAGAAACCTGCAGGGGGATCCTTGGCGTTTGTAAACACCCGCACACCCTACACGCTCCCAAAGGAAGAGCCAAGGGTGGGGGGGTCTGAGACAGCCTTGGGCCGCTTCCCAGCAAATCCCCGAAGCCCCCGGGGGCAGGGGGTGATGTCACTGGGACCCTGCTCCGGGAAAGGGCTGTTTGGGGGCTTGAGATCCAAGGAAGCCTCTGAGTCTTTGGGGACCAAGAGGTTGGGGTGCACGAAGGAGAACCTGCCTTACTGCCCATGCTCTCTGGCGGGCTGGGGGCCGTGTCCAGGGCCTGCTCAGGGCCTGATGATCCTGCACACCCCTTCCCTAGCCTCGCCAAAGTCTTCCAGTCTGCAGAGGGGCGAGCCTGTCTCAGTCCAGCGCCTCGGCTAGGGGCTTTATTTGTGACTTAAGCCATTCCTGACACGTGGAAACGCTCAAATCCCGTCTCCCCGCCCTGGAGACCCGCCTCAGCTGTGTTCTT
>SJXQ01008709.1:200956-215208 GCA_006408695.1 Aepyceros melampus | reverse complement strand
TGCCTCTCGAGGATTTAAAAGCACCAAGAAGAGAAGCAAGCACCCTTGAGGGCGGAGCGCGGCCCACCGCCCCGCTCGTCCCGGCCGTGAATAGCCAGCTGACTGGGGCCGTGGGGCATGTGCGGGTTCTGGGAAGGGACCCCTTGTGGGTGACCGGGGTTTGGGGAGCAGCTGCCACCCCGCACAACGCCCTTTGGAGACACGTGGGGTAAACAGTTTTCCTTGAGTGCTGTAGATAGCTTGAGACACGGGGAGTAAAGGGCCTTCATTTACATGGAGTAAATGGCCATCCTCCTGTGCTGGGTGACAGGATTTTGTCCTCGGAGGCCACTTCTCAGAGGGGGCGACGGGGTGACAGTCCCTGGGGCTCTTCCTAGTTTTGGGGAGATGCCCGCGGCCCTGGTGCCCGTGCTCGGGGGAGACTCCGCCTCGGGCAGGGTTGTGAGGCCTGTGGAGCCAGAGGGCCGTGGCCGGGCGGGCGGCTCGGCCCCGGTGTGGCATGCAGGCCTGCCCCGCTGGGCTTGGGAGCGGAGCCCGTCCCCCTGCAGGGCCCGCTGGGCGCTTGGGCCTGGGGTCTGGCCCCTCTGAGCCCCGGCAGAGTTGCAGTCGTCAGCCTGAAGGTGGCTCTTCTCCGCGCTGTTCCCAGCAGTGCTTCTGGTGAGGTCGCTCGCCCTGCCACCTGCCCCGTGGGCGTGTTCTGCACCTGGCTGCTCTCTGCAGATGGCCCCTCTAGCCCATTCTCGGCTCCTGCTCCTTCTGGAACCCCAGAGACAGTCAGACGCCCTCACTCTGCCCTCCAGCAGCCCTTCCCTGTTTCCTGTTTCCCTTCCTCACCTGTCTTTGCTGCATTCCAGGTGAGATCCGTTGTTCAGTTCCCTAATTTTCCTATCAGCTGTATCAGATATGCTGTTGAACTCATTCACAGGGTTTAATTTCCAAAGTTATGATTTTCAGTTCTTTTAAGTGTACGCTGTTTTTCTAATTTGCTGGACTTTTATAGCTTTTGTTAATCTTACCTTCAACTCATTCTTTCTTAATATATTAAACTTATTGTACACTCTCTGGCTGATAACACCAATATCTGAAGTCTGTGGGTCTGATCCCGCTATCCTTTTTTCTGTGGCCTCACTCACGCTGCCTTCTTTCCTGGTGAATTTTATGATATTTGGCTGAGTTTTTATTTCTTGGAATTTTCCACTGGAGTTTCTCTGACATGTCTAGGTTCTAGCTGAAGAAATGACTATTTGTTTCTGCCATGTGACTGCAGATCTATGATCTAGGACCACTCTAAAATAAATTATTAGAAAGATAGATTGTTAAAAATTATTAGGGATGAATTTTCACCCCGATTCACTTTTCCACCCGTGCCCTTTCTGTGTTGCCTTTACACAACCCGAGCCAAAGTAGATCTGAGGGGTAGAAACTGACCCTTCATTCCACTCATAGAAAGAGAAATAGAAATAAAAATACACAGAGACCCATTCTGCATCCAGTTGACAAAACCCAAAGGTTAGATGGCACAGCCTTCTGTGTGTGAAGTGGGGGCACCGTCATCTCACATGTGGCCAGTGGGGGTTCTGCGTGCTGCAATCCCCTCGGAAGAGGGGTTTACCAATACCTAACAAGTCGCTTCTGCACATGCCTTTGACCTAGCAATCCCACTTTTAGGACTACATTCTGAACCCACATTGCAATACTTCCAAAGATTTACGCAAAAGGAAGTTTATTCAGTGAAATTCTTAACAACTAAATACTGAGAACAACTCAAATGTCCCAATTACCAAATGACCTGAGTAGTTTCGAGAACTGAACTTTTTTGGCTTGGGAAAAAGATTTAGGAACATTGAAGTTAAAAACCCATAGTCCTGAACTTGAATTAGAAGTATTGTCGTAAGCTATAATGTAGACACCATATTTACTAAACCTACAACTTTACTGAAAGCCCAGATTAGTCTTTTGGGATCAAGGAAGCTATTGAGGAATATGAACTTGCGCTCAGGAGGCACCCCAGAAAGGTGCTGCTGGTTGAGGGCAAGACAGCTGGTGTGGGCAGAACGAGAACTACAAGCAGAAGAAATACATCAAATATACTTACATCCGTGAGTTCATAATGTCTCTTTAAAGACAAAACACGCTTCCACTGCAGAGACCCTGCTCCAGGGGCTGCAGCTGAGGACTCAAGGCTTCCTCCCCGGCTCCTTCTCCAAGGAGCAGGCCCAGTGCCTGCCTAAGTGGGGGTGAGGCCGCCTGAGCACAGGGCGCCCTTCTGCCCAGCCCCCTCTTGGCAGGCAGGCTCCACCTTGGTACCACTAGGGTGCTGGGCTGCTGGTCACTTCCCCAGCTGTGGGGCAGTGGTTCTTGCCAGGAGAGATGGCGGAGAGGACCTCCGGCCGGCTCTCCGCTGCCCAGCTCCTGGAGCAGGAGTGTCACGGAAACGTCTGCCGTTGTCCTCCCTGCCAGCTCCAGAGTAACAGCTCGGAGACGGGGGCGCGGAGGGGTGAGCAAGTCAGCGCAATAGATCACTCCTAATCTTCCCAGAGGACTGACTCTGTTTGCAACAGACTGGAGAAGTTCAAGCCCAAGTTCTCAAGTTTCATGAGGCGGTAGTGGACACTCAGGAGGAGAGTCGAGATAAGGCTAAGCTGGAGGCTGGTTTACAGGAGGGAACAAGGAAATAAGAAAACCAGGGGAGTCCTCATGGGGTGGGAACATGAAATACCAATGCAGAAAAGATTGTGTCAGATATATTAATGCATATATATGGAATCCAGAAAAATGGTACAGATGAACCTATCTCCAGGGCAGAAATAGACACAGACATAGAGAACAGGTTTATGGGGATGGGGGGAAGGAGAGGGCATGGCTAATTGAGAAAGCAGCATTGGCTTACACGCACTGCGCTGTGTAAAAGCCAGCAGGAAGCTGCTGTACAGCACAGAGAGCTCAGTCTGTGCTCTGTGATGACCAAGAGGCGTGGGATGGGGGTGGCGTAGAGAGACTTGACAGGGAGGGTATGTGTGTGCTTACAGCTGACTCACTGCTGTTGTACAGCAGAAACTAACAGCATTATGAAGCGATTATACTCCAATTTAGAAAGGAAGACTGTGTCAGACAGGCCAGAACTGGGTTGGGTAAGTTGTAGAGGAATTTATGCTCAGGGGGTTGTTGAAATCAGTAGAGCAATCAGCTGGCAATTCAGTTCAGTTCAGTCGCTCAGTTGTGTCCAACTCTTCGCGACCTCATGGACTGCAGCACGCCAGACTTCCCTGTTCATCACCAGCTCTCAGAGCTTCTCAAACTCACATGCATAGTGTTGGTGATACAGTCTGACGATCTCATGCTCTGTCGTCCCCTTTCATCCTGCCTGCTACCTCTCCCAGCAGCAGGGTCTTTTTCTATGACTCAGCTCTTCACATCAGGTGGCCAAAGTATTGGAGTTTCAGCTTCAGCATCAGTCCTTCCAATGAATATTCAGGACTGATTTCGTTTACCATTGACTGGTTTGATCTCCTTGTAGGCCAAGGGACTCAAGTATTCTCCAACACCACAGTTGAAAAGCATCAACTCTTCAGCACTCAGCCTTCTTTATGGTCCAACTCTTACATCCATACGTGACGACTGGAAAAACCATAGCTTTGAATAGACGGACCTTTGTCAGCAAAGTGATGTCTCTGCTTTTTAATATGCTATCTAGGTTTTCATAGCTTTTCTTCCAAGGAGCAAGTATCTTTTAATTTCACGGCTGCAGTCACCATCTGCAGTGATTTTGGAGCCCAAGAAAATAAACTCTGTCCCTGTTTGCATTGTTTCCCCATCTATTTGCCATGAATTGATGGGACCAGATGCCATGATCTTCGTTTTTTGAATGTTGAGTGTTAAGCCAGCTTTTTCACTCTCCTCTTTCACCTTCATCAAGACGTTCTTTAGCTCCTCTTTGCTTTCTGCCATAAAGGTGATGTCATCTGCATATCTGAGGTTATTGATATTTCTCCTGGTGATCTTGATTCCAGCTTGTGCTTCATCCAGCCCGGCTTTCGCATGATGTACTCTGCGTATAAGTTAAATAAGCAGGGTGACAATATACAGCCTTGATGTACTCTTCTCCCAGTTTGGAACCAGTCTGTTGTTCTTGTCTGGTTCTAACTGTTGCTTCTTGACCTGCATACAGATTTCTCAAGAGGCAGGTCAGGTGGTCTGGTATTCCCATCTCTTGAAGAATTTTCCACAGTTTGTTGTGATCCACACAGTCAAAAGCTTTGGCATAGTCAATAAAGCAGAGGTAGATGTTTTCTCAACAACAGAATGGGAAAGACTAGAGATCTCTTCAAGAAAATTAGAGATACCAAGGGAACATTTCATGCAAACATGGGCACAATAAAGTACAGAAATGGTATGGACCTATAAGTAGAAGTGGCAAGAATACACAGAACTATACAAAAAAGATCTTTATGACACAGATAATCACGATGGTGTGATCACTCACCTAGAGCCAGGCATCCTGGAGTGTGAGGTCAAGTGAACCTTAGGAAGCCTCACTATGAACAAAGCTAGTGGAGATGATGGAATTCATAGCTGAGGTATTTCAAACCCTAAAAGATGATGCTGTGAAAGTGCTGCACTCAATATGCCAACAAATTTGGAAAACTCAGCAGTGGCCACAGGACTGGAAAAGGTCAGTGTGCATTCCAATCCCAAAGAAAAGCAATGCCAAAGAATGCTCAAACTACCGCACGATTGCACTCATCTCACATGCTAGTAAAGTAATGCTCAAAATTCTCCAAGCCAGGCTTCAGCAATACGTGAACCGTGAACTTCCAGATGTTCAAGTTGGTTTTAGAAAAGGCAGAGGAACCAGAGATCAAATCACCAACAACCACTGGATCATGGAAAAAGCAAGAGAGTTCCAGAAAAACATCTATTTCAGCAATTAATGGAGTTTAACAGTGGGGTGTGGCCCCAGGGCTGTGTCTCCCTCAGCACAGCACTCACCACTGGTGGGGGTTGGGAGCGGCAGGGTGTGTGCACAGCAGTCTTCACTGAAATAATCCAACCAGCACCAGAAAAACAAATAATAAAGCCCAGGTGAATAACCTCAGATATGTAGATGACACCACCCTTATGGCAGAAAGTGAAGGGGAACTAAAAAGCCTCTTGATGAAAGTGAAAGAGGAGCGTGAAAAAGATGGCTTAAAGCTCAACATTCAGGAAACTAAGATCATGGCATCTGGTCCCATCACTTTATGGGAAATAGATGGAGAAAGAGTGGAAACAGTGTCAGACTTTATTTTTTGGGCTCCAAAATCACAGCAGATGGTGACTGCAGCCATGAAATTAAAAGACGTTTACTCCTTGGAAGAAAAGTTATGACCAACCTAGAGAGCATATTACAAAGCAGAGATATTACAACAAAGGTCCGTCTAGTCAAGGCTATGGTTTTTCCTGTGGTCATGTATGGATGTGAGAGTTGGACTGAAGAAAGCTGAGCGCTGAAGAATTGATGCTTTTGAGCTGTGGTGTTGGAGAAGACTCTTCAGAGTCCCTTGGACTGCAAGGAGATCCAACCAGTCCATCCTAAAGGGGACCAGTCCTGGTTGTTCATTGGAAGGACCGATGCTGTGGCTGAGACTCCAACACTTTGGCCACCTCATGCAAAGAGCTGACTCATTGGAAAAGACCTTGATGTTAGAAGGGATTGGGGGCAGGAGGAGAAGGGGACGACAGAGGATAAGATGGCTGGATGGCATCACTAGCTCGATGCACATGAGTTTTGGTGAACTCCAGGAGTTAATAATGGACAGGGAGGCCTGGCGTGCTGCGTTTCATGGGGTCGCAAAGAGTTGGACACGACTGAGCAACTGAACTGAACTGATATCACTCTAATGACAGAAAGTGAAGAGGAACTAAAGAGCATTTGATGAGGGTGAAATAGAGTGAAAAGCTGGCTTAAAATTCAACGTTCAAAAAACTAAGATCATAGCATCCGGTCCCATCACTTCATGGCAGATACATGGGGAAACAGTGGAAACAGTGACAGATTTTATTTTCTGGGCTCCAAAATCACTGTTGAGAGGCACTGAGCCATGAAATTAAAAGATACCTTATCTTTGGAGGAAAAGCGATGACAAACCTAGACAGCACTTTAAAAAGCAGAGACATCACTTTACTGACAAAGATCTGTATAGTCAAAGCTATAGTTTTTCCAGGAGTCATGGATGCATGTGAGAGTTGGACGATAAATGAGGCTGAGCGCCAAAGAATTGATACACTCAAATTGTGGTGTTGGAGAAGACTTTTGAGAGTCCCTTGGACTGCAAGGAGTTCAAACTAGTCAATCTGAAAGGAGATCAACCCTGAATATTCATTGGAAGGACTGATACTGAAGCTGAAACTCCAACACTTTGGCCACCTGATGGGAAGAGCCAACTCATTAGAAAAGACCCTGATGCTGGGAAAGATTAAGGGTAAGAGGAAAAGGAAACACAGAGGACAAGATGGTTGGATGGCATCACCAACTCGATGGACATGAGTTTGAGGGATCTCTGGGAGATAGCGAAGGACAGGGAAGCTCATGTGCTGCAGCTCACGGGGTCACAAAGGTTTGGACACAACGTAGTGGCTGAGGAACAAGTGCCGTGAAAGCTACAGCACACTGTTCAGAGAAATAGGAGTCAGATCATCAGAAACACGTCATGCACGATGGACTTACCACTGCTAAAGTGGCAACATGCCCCAAAATAAATGCAGTCTATCAGAAACCCAGTGGACTTCTTTGCAGAAACTGACAATCTGATTCTACAATTCATATGGAATTGCAGGGACCCCAGAATAGGTCACTCTTGTTCTTGAAAGAAGAGCAAAATAGGAAGGTTTCAAAGCTTACTACAAAAAAAAAAATTTACTGCAAAGCAACAGTAATCCAGACACTGGAACTGGCAGAGGATAAACATACAGATCAATGGAATAGAACTGAAGGCCCAGAAATAAACCCACACACCTACAGTCAAGCGATATCTGAGGGCATGCAAAGACAGTGGAGACAAGAGTAGTCTTTTCAACAAGTGGCGCTGGGGTAGCTGGATGACCACGTGCAAAAGCACCAGCTGGATACTCAGTTTACAGGATATTGAAAAGTGGATCAAACGTCTAAATGTAAGAAATATAACTATGAAACACTTAGGTAAAAACCAGAGTGAATCTTCATGATTGTGGATTTGGCAAGATTCTTAAGTATGACACCACAAGCAGAAGCAAGGACTTCCCTGGTGATCCAGTGGCTAAAAACTCCTTGCTCCCAGTACAGGGTGCCCCGGGGCTGGTCCCACACCTCAGAGTTTGCATGCCACGACTAGAAATCCCACAGGCTGCAACTGGAGACCGGCAACTAAAACCCAGCCCAGCCAAATCAATTTTTTTTTTTAAGTGCAAGCAACAAAATTAAAAATAGCTACAATGGATTTAATCAAATTAAAATATTTTGTACTTCAAAGGACACTGTCAAGAAAGTGGGAAGGCAACCCACATAATGGAAGAAACTATTTGCAAACTCTGTATCTGATGGGGATTTAGCATCCTGAGTACGTAAAGAATGAGAAAGGATCCTGAGCACGTAAAGAATGCTCACAGACGCTCAGCACGAAAGAAAGCCCAGCTGAAAACTAGGCAGAGGACTTAGCAGACGTTTTTCTAAAGAAAACACAGAACTGGCAAATGAGCACATGAGAAGACGGTGTCACTAGTAAACACAGACCAAAGCCTGAACGTCACATTCACGGCTGGCTGCAATCAAATGTCAGACGGAAACAAGTGCTGGGCGTGACAGGGAGAAACTGGACTTTCCGCTGTAATTTACCACGTTAACACATCCAAGGGGGAAGCAACCGATCACTCAAATATATGCCGAAAAAGCACTTAACAAAGTGCAACCTTCACTGATATTAACGCATCCCATTAAGTAGGTGGAAACGTAGGGCACCTGAAAAGCCACTGCACACGTCATGCTTACGGTGAAATGCTAAAAGCATTTGCTCCAAAAAGCAAGAATAAGACAGCGATGCCCCTTCTGGAAACTTCTGTCCACACTCACACTGCAGGCTCTAGCCAGCCCGTAAGGGAGGAGAAGATGAGCGATGTGTACCGCTGCGTTTCGTTTCAGCTCCGTTTAACGGAAATTAATCCTGCCTCCTTCAGGCCCTGGGCGCTGCCTCGGGGCCTCTGGGTGCAGCATTCCCCACCTCACCTGGTGGGCACAGGGGCTCTCTGAGGGTGGGCGTGAGTACACAGTTCCTCATTCTACAAATTTTCAAAGTCAACCTGGAAAAACAGTGACATCATTCCTCGAATGTTTAAAGGAATGGTGCGACTGGTTGGTGTGGTTTTTAAAACACACGCTTCCCACACGCTGAGACCTTTCCTGTCCACATCTTACTGCCTCTGAAATTTTGCATCTTATCATCACGGGCCATGCTGGTTAATGTGTTAATTTTTCCCAATGGTCTAACTGATGGAGACACAGCACAACATATAGAATATCAGAAATAGCAAAACTGTGTGTATTTAGTTACTGAGAAAATACTTGTTTAAAACTCAAATGGAAGTTCCAGAGCTCTGGGCCATCTGGGGAGCATTACACACTGTCATGCCAGGGACACACGTGCGGTGCGGTCACTCAGAACCACTTCTGAGGGCGTGCGCAGCGCTGGCCAGAACCTGCCTTTGCCCACTGCTGGCTGCATCCAGAAGCATGTGGCCTCAGGTGATGCAGAAATGGCCTCATTCTTTACAAGGTGATTATTTTAGCCTTCCAGCCTATCGGGATGAAGTATCACTTCGGTAGTGTTTTCCTGTAATGAAATGTTTCATACTCACAAAAGCAAATGTCAAATCGCCTGCATGTGACAGTAGAGCCCAGAGCCCCCCAGCCCAGCTCAGGAAGTGCCCAGTGTCGGAGGAGTCCCTCGAGGAGGTCTCTGTCCTCCTGGCAACTGCTGTCTGTGATCATTCAAGATCCACGGTCAGATGGTGCAGTCCCTCCCCCGGAAGGCCTGAAGCAAGACCGAGCCAGCCCCACCCTCTGAGGGGTCCACAGGCACAGTGCCTGCGACCTGGGGTCCATGCCTGGAGTGGGCAGGGGTGTCCCCCCAGAACAGAGCAGGCCAGGCTCGTGCAGGGCCAGCAGGGGCCCTGGAGCTGACTGGGTGCCAGGAGGGGCCTGGGGCCCAGCCTGACCCCACCCAGGCAGCAGAGGTGACACTGACGTGGGAGCCTGGGACTCGGGCTTGGCGAGCGGGCCACGATCTGGGGTCTTCCACGGTCCCACCTTCCGTGCTCTGCACTTCCAGGGGTCGCCCAGTGTCCACACCTTTTGGACAACTCTGCCACCCTCTGTCTCTGGATCAGGGGGCCTCTGTACCTCCAGAGGCGCGGTCTGCCCTGACCTGCTGTCCTGCCCCTCTGTCCGGGGGCACCCCACGGGAGGGCGCCGGTAGGCAGTGAGGGGGCAGGGCGCTGGAGCTTGGGGCCTTCCACGGAGGGTCATGACGAGAGAATCCTCCCACACTGGCTCCAGTGGGCTCCTGGCCGTTCGAGGGCTTGGAGACACGGTGGCCGAGGAGATGGCCCCAGTCTCTGGGCCCCGAGACTTGACCCAGAGCATTCAGGGGCCCGAGGAGAAGTCCATGGGCAAACTGCCCTCTGCCATCCTGGGCAGGACCCTATTCTAGAACCAAGGAACAGTCTTCAGCCTTGCCCAGCAAGAGCACCCAGCTGGTGGGCTCTGGGCCCCGCCGAGCCTCAGTCACCCTCCGGTAGTCTGGGTGCCAAGCCCTGAGTCAGACAAAAGACGCCGACCACCTCTGTGGGGACCTGAGCGGTGAGGCTCCCTAGGGGGGTCTTGGTAAGAACCGGATATGCAGACCTAGCAAACCAGTGTGGCCGGCTCCTCCGCAAGCCCGGGCTGCCCGGCGCTCTGTGGTGCGGAGAAAAGTATTGACCAGCCTTAGAAAGCAGCAGGTGCGCTTCTGTGGGGGCCTGAGCAAACAGAACCTGCTCCGTGCCGCCCTCGGGCCCCCCTGGCCCCTCCGCCAAGCTCACTTGGTGCAGGGACCCTGCCCGCCTTCTCCACCACATTTCCAGACCACCCCTTGAAAGTCGTGACTGGAGTTCAGGCTCGCTGGTCCACATCAGAGGAGAGATGGGCGGCAACTCACCTCCTCCTCGCACCACGAGGCCTTCATCTCCAGCAGCAGGGCTTCAAGAACTCGGTTAGCTTCTCTCTCAAGTCCTGACCTTGCATTTTCCAGGAAACCGAGGGAGAATGACTGCTAAACACAGAAGTTAATGCCTCGGCCACCCTTGCTTCCTACTGCCTGCCCAATAGAACTCCATCTCCTTCCTCTTCTCCAGGCGGCAGGACCCCAACTCTGCGGTCTCCAGGGGGGGAAGGGCCGGGAATTCCTTCCCCTGTGGGCCCCGAGCGGCCCCATGCCCCCTCAACCCAGGCGGTCTGCAGCCCGGGTCCCCTCTCCAGCTCCGAGGGTCAGCTCATCTTCTCACCCGGCGCCTGAGCTTCCGATTCCTAAACTAACTCAGCACGTTGTCCAGAGGCAGTGGGAAGCTAAGGATCAGGTCTCCGGCCGCCAGCCGCGCCGTGTGGTCGTTGGGAGGTTCCTGACCGCAGGCCCCGCGGGTCTGCTGAGGGTGCGCCTGACCCCGCCCCCTCCGGCTCAGCCCTCGCGGAGGGCCAGCGGCCCCACCAGGCCCGCGCTCCGCGAAAGCCGAGGGTCCGAGGCCGGCGGCCGAAGCGTGGGCGCCCTGCACATCACACACGTTCCCGCAGACAGCACCTCGCCTCTGGTGGAGTAGAGAAAATAAATGAGCGTGGGGAAAATCCCCTAAAATACGCGTGGACGTTTCCAAGCGGCCACGACGCTGAGAAAGTTCGTTAGTGAAAGCAGCAGGTCAGTTTCTCTTTTAGCAACCCCGGCGCCAAACTACCATTGTCTCGTCTTTGCTCGGAATCGGCTTCCGGCGGCCGAAGCCAGAAACCACCCACTAGGTTCCCAGGCCCCGCGGCTGCTGGAGACGGGGCCTCAAAATGCTCGGCTGGCTGCCTGTACACAAGGGGAAGCCCTATTTCGGTCCATTCCGACACTATAAAACTTTGTTCACTGCTTTTCAGGAAAATCTGCCAAACATGACTTTTTAAAAAGCTTCCAAATACCCGTAAGATACCCGGAGATAAGTCTGTGCATCTATTACATAACGACAGAGAAACACAGAAACCTAGAAACGCGTCAAGACGAGGACCCCAGACGCCCGCTCCGCACCAGCGGGACCCCCGCTCCTTCCCGGGGGCCGAGGTCCACCGGCCCCGCCCCGCCCTTCCTGCCCAGCGGACCCGCAGCCCCGGGTCTCGCGGCTCTAGGGCAGGTAATACAGGCCGGAGGCGGCCACGGGCGCGGCAGGGAGTCCGGGCACTTGCGGCGGGGCGGCGGCGGAGCCGTGAAGGCGGGCGCCCAGCGGGAAGGGCGGGGAGGACCGGGGCAGCAGCGGCCTGGCCGTCAACTTCATCCTCTCCAGCTCGGCCTCCAGCAGTCGCTTGGTCTTGGCCCGGCGGTTCTGAAACCAGATCTTGACCTGCGTCTCGGAGACAGGCTGCTGGAGAACGCGGCGCGCTCGGCGACGGACAGGCGCCGCTGCTGGCCGAACCTGCGCTGCAGCGCCAGCAGCTGCGCGGCGGGGAAGGGCGTCCGCGGCTTCCGGTCGCTCTTCTGTTCCCGGAGTGCGCAGGGTGGAGGGCTGGAGGCGCCTGGGGGGAAGGAGCACAAAGCGGGCGCGCGGACGCACTCCGGGATCGCCGCCACGGCCGATCCTGGATGTGAGTCCCGGCTCTATGACTGCGGGCCTCTGGTGAAACGGGACCCCCGAAGCTTGCGGGGTAATAGAAGCAAGGCACGGGAGGGGGAGGGGGCGGCGCGCGGAGAGGGACAAAGCGGACGACTGGGGCTCTGCTTCCCAGGGAGGAGGAGAACTCTGCCCGCTTGGAAAAGCGAGAAACTTGGGCACGAAGCCGCAGCAAGAGCTGAGCGGTGAGCGAGGAGGGGAAGCAGAGGTGCGCCTTGGCGGGGACTATAGCGTGCGCGGCCAGAGAGACGCCGAGACTAGAGGCCCTGGGTCTGGGGTTGCGGGCGCCGCCCCCGGGTAGAGGGGGGGGTGGGTCAGGGCTCGCGCGCCGGCGGGCTTGGGCGGGCTCTCGGGGGCTGGTTTCTTTCTTTGCCCTCAGGCCGGCGCGTTAGTGGATGGCTATTTCCGAAGTTACGAACGACAGCGCCTTTCCCGCCCTGGCCCTCCGAGCCGGGGCCAAGCGGGCTCCTCTCGCAGCCCGGGACCGCGCGACAGGGCACTTACGCGGGGCGCTAGAGGGGGCGGCCGGCGGAATCCAGGCCCGGGGTTCCGCGGCGCCCCGCGGCCTCTCCTCTAGTGTTGCACGCGCTCCGAGCCCAGGCAGCGCTCGGCTTCCAGCAACGACTAGACGCCGAAGGGCAGCGGGCCGAGCCTCGCACGGTCCCCGTCCCACGTCCTGAGCCCAGCGGGGTTCATGCCGAGCAAAGCTGGGGCCATGCGCTGACAGGCGGGCTCTGGGCTAGTGGAGTCCGGCGGGCGCAACGTGGAGGCAGCGCGTCCCGAGACTGCCGGCGACTCGGCGGCGCCTCCTCGCTCGGCGGCCTTTTTATAAAAAGCGGCGCCCCTTTCATACCCAGCTGTCCAATCGCCGCAGTGGCTGCAGATGCCCATTGGTTTCGCTGATCCTGGAGGAGGGGCGGGCAACGAGGGGCGGGGCCGCCGGCTGATCCCGGACTGAGACCCGTGCGCCCCGGCCCCGGCCAGCCTGGCGCACCCCGTCGGTTTCCTAGAGCCCGCTGTGGCCGGGCTGGGATACGGCTGGGGCACCAGGGAGCACGAGGCGCTGGCCCCAGCCTCCTCTCGTGGAGGAGCCCGAAGTAGGCGCGCCGGGGCTGAGCCTCGGTCCGGGCGCCTCCCGCAGTGTCCTCGCCCGCCGGCGGCTCGTCCCGCTGCGCCACAGCCCGGAACCGGAGCCATCGGCGCGTGCCTGCCGTGGTCCAGGCGCTGTCTCCAAACCCTGGGGGTCACTTTTGACTGACCTTACACCTGGACTGGAGACTCTGCTTCCGTCGCCTGAAAGTCGGGCCACGGCGCCCTGAGCCTGGGTGGTTTCCAGGCGCCCGTAGTTGGCGGGCGCTCTTCCCGGCGTCCGACACCTTGGCCCCTGGAGCGGCCGGCGGGGCGCGGTGAAGGTCCCAGGGCAGGGCCTGGGGCCACGGGGGAGGTCGAGGCGCCCACGTCTCACGCGCCTCCGACACGGCCTGGGACACAAGCAGGGCGCCTTGGGCCGCCGGTCGCGAGGTCGGTCACTGGGTGTCAGCCTCTCCCGCTCCGCACTTGCTGGGCCGAATCCTCGGGAAATCCGGGCCCTGGGACCTGGGAAAAGCCCTGCGACGCCAATTCCGACAGACCCCGGCCGTTCTGCCGAGCTGCTTCCGAGACGCCGCGACCAGGTGGAGAGGGATCCCGGACCGGGTTCAAAGAAGGAGCGAAGGTCCAGCAGAGACTAGCACATACTGGGACTCTTTCTCCGAAGCTGAAGGGAACTTTGGTTTGGAAACCTTGAGTGCTGCAGACGAGTAGCTGCTTTGTAGTCTCTCCACCAAGGGAAGAAACCCCACACGCATTTTAGAATAAATCAAGAGATTGGTTTGCCAGTAACGATTTCATGTCAGAGTAATATCCCTGAACGCAGAAGCAGCAAACTAAATCAGCTAAATGTTTGTTTGTGAAAAAGCAAAGTTGTTTAATGAAAACGAGTTTTGGATGATGCTTTGTCCATTTAAGCTAGAGAGGTTCACTCAGGAAGTTTCTCACCATGCAAATTTAGGAGCAAGACTGAAAGGGGCCCTCAGAGCCCTCCGGCCAGGCCTGTGTCTGAGGCTAGACCAGCTCTTTCTGCATTCCAAGATAAACTGCCCTTTACTAATGTAATAAAGATGTTCTGAGTTGATTGAAGATAATTGCATCATTAAAGCACTTTCTTTGAAGGCCTCTCTCCTGATAGTTCATCTTTAGCAGGCCACTCACTGGAGCCTTTGAAAAAGAATTTTAATGGGGATAACAGCCAGCTGCCTCGGCCTGCCCCATGTCCACTCAGGATGGCCCAGAGGTGGTGTCTGGGTAGATGA
>SJXQ01008709.1:126683-142709 GCA_006408695.1 Aepyceros melampus | reverse complement strand
GGGCGGATCGGGGAACGGGCGGGGTCTGGACTGAGGGTTCCCCAGCCAAGCGCTGCGGATCAGCGGTGGACATCAGCCCATCCCAGTGTTGCCGGAGCCAGTACTACAGAAACTAAGCACCACACTCGGAGAGCTGGAGAACTCAGATTTATTATGTCAGGGGGCCCAGAGGAGTTAACACTCCAAGCTCTAAGCCCCGAACAGAGGGGTTACAGAGTTTTTGGAGACAGACTATAGTGAGCTTTCTGGTGGCTCAGACGGTAGAGCGTCTGTCTACAATGCGGGAGACCTGGGTTCGATCCCTGGGTCGGGAAGATCCCTTGGAGAAGGAAATGGCAGCCCACTCCAGTACTCTTGCCTGGAAACTCCCATGGACAGAGGAGCCTGGTGGGCTTCAGTCCACGGGGTCTCAAAGACCGAGCGACTCCACTTCCCTATAGTGGGGGTTCCTCATAGCTCAGGTGGTAAAGAACCCACCTGTAACGCAGGAGACCTCGTTTGGTTCCTGGGTCGGAAAGATTCCCTGGAGAAGGGATGGGCTACCCACTCCAGTATTCTTGGGCTTGCTTCCCTTGTGGCTCAGCTGGTGAAGAATCCCCCTGCAATGTGGGAGACCTGAGTTCGATCCCTGGGTTTCCAGTACTCTTGCCTGGAAACTCCCATGGACAGAGGAGCCTGGTGGGCTTCAGTCCACGGGGTCTCAAAGACCGAGCGACTCCACTTCCCTATAGTGGGGGTTCCTCATAGCTCAGGTGGTAAAGAACCCACCTGTAACGCAGGAGACCTCGTTTGGTTCCTGGGTCGGAAAGATTCCCTGGAGAAGGGATGGGCTACCCACTCCAGTATTCTTGGGCTTGCTTCCCTTGTGGCTCAGCTGGTGAAGAATCCCCCTGCAATGTGGGAGACCTGAGTTCGATCCCTGGGTTGGGAAGATCGCCTGGAGGATCTTCCAGGGAAGATCTACCCACTCCAGTGTCTTCCATGGAAAACTACCCACTCCAGTATTCTAGCCTGGAGAATTCCATGGGTTGTATAGTCGCAAAGAGTCAGACACGACTGACTGACTTTCACTTTTTTTTTTTTTCACTTGATAGCGGGCAACACTAGCTGTTATATGCTGGTTTAAACTAAGGGAACATCAGTCAAGATAGGGAGGGAGATGCCTGACCTTTACACTGACAGGCATGATTAAGTAGTTTGCAGGGCTGGGCAATTGCAAAGAGCAGGACAAGGGTGAGTGAGATAAGCTCCAGTTCCTAGTATTTTAAGTCCCCACTTTCTGAGACTACTTGATCCAGACTTTGCAAGGAGCAAGCTGAGTTACAGAGGCAGAATGAGCAGGAGGTTATGTGAAATTTTAACTTTTGCTCTTCACCAGCAGCCGCCGGTTTTGGGGCTTCGGGACCCCACTGGGTCCAGGACCCGGAATCCCACGTTTGTGGTCTGAGCTCCCCAGTGCCTTCCTTGCTCCAGGCCTCTGTTCTGCCCCCAGGCCTTGCTGACTACCCCTTCCAGCCCCCAGGGTCTGTGATGCCCTGGGGTGGGGAGAAGTGAGTGGCAGCACAGGGCTGACTTCTTCAGCCAATCTCTTCACACTGGAAAGACCCTGAGGACAGGTGGAGGCGACCTCCTCCCAAGCGGCAGTGCAGAGAGCACCCGCCCGTCTCCCAGGTCATCTTGCTGAGACCCCTCAGGGGCCTGGCTTGGGGCAGCACCCCTGCTCTGGACAATAGCTCTCTGACTCCACTCTTTGGCCCGGAATCCTGGATGCCAGCTCTGGGTTAACCCCTTTGGGTTCAGTCCTTCAGAGCTGGGACCGCCTACCACACCGCGTCCCTGTGCGTGGTGTCAGCCCCTCCTGTGCACCGTGCTCAGAGCCTGGGAGAAGACACCCATCACCCCAAAGGGGAGGCTGTAGCCTCGGCAGCTCCTGTGCACCGTGCTCAGAGCCTGGGAGAAGACACCCATCACCCCAAAGGGGAGGCCGTAGCCTCGGCCTCCAGGGCTGAGTCAGGACTGTGGTCCTGAGACCTAATCTTGGCTGCTGTGTGTGGATAAAGACTGTCCCTGCCATGTTCCCAGGTGGCCCTATTGCCAATGCAGGAGACAAAAGAGACACGGGTTCAATCCCCGGGTCGGGAAGGTCCCCTGGAGGAGGGCATGGCAGCCCACTCCAGGGTTCTTGTCTGGAGAATCCCACGGACAGAGGAGGCTGGCTAGGTACAGTCCACAGGGTCGCAAAGAGTCGGACAAGACTGAAATGACTCAGCACGCAGGCACACCACGTCATTAAAGGATACTGAGGACACCAAGCCTTCAGCCACTGCAGCTGCCCCTGAGTGGCACCCTGAGGGGTTTACTATGGAGAAGAAAAAATGGTCCTGGCCCTAGATAGCTGAAGTGAAGTGAGTGAAGTTGCTCAGTCGTGTCCGACTCTTTGCGACCCCATAGACTGTAGCCTACAAGGCTCCTCTGTCCATGGAATTTTCTAGGCAAGAGTACTGGAGTGGGTTGCCATTTCCTTCTCCAGGGCATCTTCCCAGACCAGGGATCGAACCCGGGTCTCCTGCATTGCAGGCAGATGCTTTACTGTATGAGCCACCAGGGACGCCACTAGACAACTGGGCTGCATATCAAAGGCATGATTCCCAGGAGCCTGAACACTGGCATCTGCCCACGCTAGGCACTGAATTCACTAAGATGTCTGATTGTCTTTAGCTAGCAATAATCTTTTGCTGTTCCAACTAAAACTGGTTTTTTGTTTTGTTTGCAAGAACTCCCTATATATACTGGCTCCTCTTGTTACCTGAAAACTGGGTTCGCCTCTCAGTGAGGTAAAAAAACCCCAACCAAGCTGGCAAAGATGATGAAAAGAAAGAATTTATCACTCACAGCAAGTAAGGAAAACACGAGGGATTTTTCCCACTAGCAAAACTGGGGAAGTTTTAAGCTAAGGGCACCACCAGAGGGGCTTGAGCAGAGAATTCAACATAGAACTGGAGCAAAGGTCAGGTCAACAGAGTCCAAGTCTTTGTTGTCTTAAGTCAGGAGGGTCAACATCACCAGCCCACCCTCCAACTGGGTGGGACCCTTAGTTCCTGCAGAATTCAAAGTGTATTATCATGTTTATCCCTTGAGAAGGAGTCCCTGTGCCTTTGTCCTCTGTGCCTTTAGGGTCACTGATGACTGACTGGAACCTGTTCAAGGGCTAGCACCTCGACCAGGTCTAGGTCATAAGATGGCTTAGACCAAAACCGGCTGTCTTACATCAAGAATGCCTCTTATGCTGTGAGTGCTGCACTCAATATGCCAACAAATTTGGAAAACTCAGCAGTGGCCACAGGACTGGAAAAGGTCAGTTTTCATTCCCATCTCAAAGAAAAGCAATGCCAAAGAATGTTCAAACTACCGCACAATTGCACTCATTTTACATGCTAGCAAGGTCATGCTCAAAATCCTCCAAGGTAGGGGCTTCAATATTATGTGAATCGAGAACTTCCAGATGTACAAGCTGGATTTAGAAAAGGGAGAGGAACCAGAGATCTAATTGTCAATGTCCGTTGGATCTTAGAAAAAGCAAGAGAGTTCCAGAAAAACATCTACTTCTGCTTTATTGACTACGCCAAAGCCTTTGACTGTGTGGATCACAACAAATTGTGGAAAATTCTTCAAGAGATGGAAATACCAGACCACCTTACCTGCTCCTGAGTAATCTGTATGAAGGTCAAGAAGCAACAGTTAGAACCGGACATGGAACAACAGACTGGTTCCAAATTGGGAAAGGAGTACATCCAGGCTGTATATTGTCACTCAGCTTGTTTAACTTATATGTAGAGTACCTCATGTGAAATC
Organism: Aepyceros melampus; assembly: GCA_006408695.1. Classification (NCBI taxonomy): domain Eukaryota; kingdom Metazoa; phylum Chordata; class Mammalia; order Artiodactyla; family Bovidae; genus Aepyceros; species Aepyceros melampus. The sequence goes on along the minus strand of SJXQ01008709.1, from coordinate 138,857 downwards.
CAGGGCTGGCTGAAGCACAAGCTGGAATCAAGACTGCCGGGAGATACATCAATAACCTCAGATATGCAGATGACACCACTCTTACGACAGAAAGAGGAGCTAAACAGCCTCTTGGTGAAGGTGAAAGAGGAGAGTGAAAAAGCTGGCTTAAAACTCAACATTCAGAAAACTAAGATCATGGCATCTGGTCCCATCACTTAATGGCAAATAGATGGGGAAACAATGGAATTAGTTAAAGACTTTATATTCTTGGGCTCCAAAATTACTGTAGATTTGACTGCAGCCATGAAATTAAAAGATGCTTTTTCCTTGGAAGAAAAACTATGACAAACCTAGACAGCATATTCAAAAGCAGAGACGTTACTGACAAAGGTCTGTATAGTCGAGGCTATGGTTTTTCCAGTGGTCATGTATGGATGTGAGAGCTGGACCATAAAGAAAGCTGAGCACTGAGGAATTGATGCTTTTGAACTGTGGTGTTGGAGAAGACTCTTGAGAGTTCCTTGGACTGCAAGGAGATCAGATCAGTCAATCCTAAAGGAAATGAGTCCTGAATATTCATTGGAAGGCCTGATGCTGAAGCTCCAATCCTTTGGCCACCTGGTGTGAAGAACTGACTTACTGGAAAAGACCCTGATGCTGGGAAAGACTGAAGGCAGGAGAAGGGGAAGACAGAGGATGAGATGGTTGGATGGCATCACTGGCTCGATGGACGAGTTTGAGAAAACTCGGTTTGGTGGTGGACAGGGAAGCATGGCGTGCTGCAGGCTGTGGTGTCACAGAGTCGGACATGACTGAACTGAACATGGTGTCAGTCAGGAAGCCATTCCTGCTTCTTTCTCTGGGGACCCCCTGCCATATCTACTGACACTTGCAGCTCCGTGGAGCAGGCCCCTCACAGCGCTGAGAGGCTGTGTCCCGGGCTGAAGTCTTCAGCAAGGCTGCTGCATAAAGCGCATTTCTCAGCTTTCAGGTTGTGCATTCTCTCTAGTGGACGCGTATAACTGTGCTCCCCAAGTGGCAGCACCACCGCCATGCTGCGTGTAGTGGACGGGTGTGACTGTGCTCCTCAGGGGCAGCACCCCCGCCACACCACATGTAGGGGACGGGTGTGACTGTGCTCCCCAGGGGCAGCACCCCTGCCACACCGCGTGTAGGGGACGGGTGTGACTGTGCTCCCCAAGTGGCAGCACCACCGCCATGCTGCGTGTAGTGGACGGGTGTGACTGTGCTCCCCAGGGGCAGCACCCCCGCCACGCCGCATGTAGGGGACGGGTGTGACTGTGCTCCCCAGGGGCAGCACCCCTGCCACACCGCGTGTAGGGGACGGGTGTGACTGTGCTCCCCAGGGGCAGCACCCCCGCCACACCACATGTAGGGGACGGGTGTGACTGTGCTCCCCAAGTGGCAGCACCCCCGCCATGCTGCGTGTAGTGGACGGGTGTGACTGTGCTCCCCAGGGGCAGCACCCCCGCCACACCGCGTGTAGGGGACGGGTGTGACTGTGCTCCCCAGGGGCAGCACCCCCGCCACACCACATGTAGGGGACGGGTGTGACTGTGCTCCCCAAGTGGCAGCACCCCCGCCATGCTGCGTGTAGGGGACGGGTGTGACTGTGCTCCCCAGGGGCAGCACCCCCGCCACACCGCATGTAGGGGACGGGTGTGACTGTGCTCCCCAAGTGGCAGCACCCCCGCCATGCTGCGTGTAGTGGACGGGTGTGACTGTGCTCCCCAGGGGCAGCACCCCCGCCACACCGCGTGTAGGGGACGGGTGTGACTGTGCTCCCCAGGGGCAGCACCCCCGCCACACCACATGTAGGGGACGGGTGTGACTGTGCTCCCCAAGTGGCAGCACCCCCGCCATGCTGCGTGTAGGGGACGGGTGTGACTGTCTCCCCAGGGGCAGCACCCCCGCCACACCGCATGTAGGGGACGGGTGTGACTGTGCTCCCCAGGGGCAGCACCCCTGCCACACCGCGTGTAGGGGACGGGTGTGACTGTGCTCCCCAGGGGCAGCACCCCCGCCACACCACATGTAGGGGACGGGTGTGACTGTGCTCCCCAAGTGGCAGCACCCCCGCCATGCTGCGTGTAGTGGACGGGTGTGACTGTGCTCCCCAGGGGCAGCACCCCCGCCACACCGCGTGTAGGGGACGGGTGTGACTGTGCTCCCCAGGGGCAGCACCCCCGCCACACCACATGTAGGGGACGGGTGTGACTGTGCTCCCCAGGGGCAGCACCCCTGCCACACCGCGTGTAGGGGACGGGTGTGACTGTGCTCCCCAGGGGCAGCACCCCCGCCACACCACATGTAGGGGACGGGTGTGACTGTGCTCCCCAGGGGCAGCACCCCTGCCACACCGCGTGTAGGGGACGGGTGTGACTGTGCTCCCCAGGGGCAGCACCCCCGCCACACCACATGTAGGGGACGGGTGTGACTGTGCTCCCCAGGGGCAGCACCCCTGCCACACCGCGTGTAGGGGACGGGTGTGACTGTGCTCCCCAGGGGCAGCACCCCCGCCACACCACATGTAGGGGACGGGTGTGACTGTGCTCCCCAGGGGCAGCACCCCTGCCACACCGCGTGTAGGGGACGGGTGTGACTGTGCTCCCCAGGGGCAGCACCCCCGCCACACCACATGTAGGGGACGGGTGTGACTGTGCTCCCCAGGGGCAGCACCCCTGCCACACCGCGTGTAGGGGACGGGTGTGACTGTGCTCCCCAGGGGCAGCACCCCCGCCACACCACATGTAGGGGACGGGTGTGACTGTGCTCCCCAAGTGGCAGCACCCCTGCCACACCGCGTGTAGGGGACGGGTGTGACTGTGCTCCTCAGGGGCAGCACCCCCGCCACGCCGCATGTAGGGGACGGGTGTGACTGTGCTCCCCAAGTGGCAGCACCCCTGCCACACCCGTGTAGGGGACGGGTGTGACTGTGCTCCCCAGGGGCAGCACCCCTGCCACACCGCGTGTAGGGGACGGGTGTGACTGTGCTCCTCAGGGGCAGCACCCCCGCCACACCACATGTAGGGGACGGGTGTGACTGTGCTCCCCAGGGGCAGCACCCCTGCCACACCACGTGTAGGGGACGGGTGTGACTGTGCTCCCCAGGGGCAGCACCCCCGCCACACCACATGTAGGGGACGGGTGTGACTGTGCTCCCCAAGTGGCAGCACCCCTGCCACACCGCGTGTAGGGGACGGGTGTGACTGTGCTCCTCAGGGGCAGCACCCCCGCCACACCACATGTAGGGGACGGGTGTGACTGTGCTCCCCAGGGGCAGCACCCCTGCCACACCACGTGTAGGGGACGGGTGTGACTGTGCTCCCCAGGGGCAGCACCCCCGCCACACCACATGTAGGGGACGGGTGTGACTGTGCTCCCCAAGTGGCAGCACCCCTGCCACACCGCGTGTAGGGGACGGGTGTGACTGTGCTCCTCAGGGGCAGCACCCCCGCCACACCACATGTAGGGGACGGGTGTGACTGTGCTCCCCAGGGGCAGCACCCCTGCCACACCACGTGTAGGGGACGGGTGTGACTGTGCTCCCCAGGGGCAGCACCCCCGCCACACCACATGTAGGGGACGGGTGTGACTGTGCTCCCCAAGTGGCAGCACCCCTGCCACACCGCGTGTAGGGGACGGGTGTGACTGTGCTCCTCAGGGGCAGCACCCCCGCCACACCACATGTAGGGGACGGGTGTGACTGTGCTCCCCAGGGGCAGCACCCCTGCCACACCACGTGTAGGGGACGGGTGTGACTGTGCTCCCCAGGGGCAGCACCCCCGCCACACCACATGTAGGGGACGGGTGTGACTGTGCTCCCCAAGTGGCAGCACCCCTGCCACACCGCGTGTAGGGGACGGGTGTGACTGTGCTCCTCAGGGGCAGCACCCCCGCCACACCACATGTAGGGGACGGGTGTGACTGTGCTCCCAGGGGCAGCACCCCTGCCACACCACGTGTAGGGGACGGGTGTGACTGTGCTCCCCAGGGGCAGCACCCCCGCCACACCACATGTAGGGGACGGGTGTGACTGTGCTCCCCAAGTGGCAGCACCCCTGCCACACCGCGTGTAGGGGACGGGTGTGACTGTGCTCCTCAGGGGCAGCACCCCCGCCACGCCGCATGTAGGGGACGGGTGTGACTGTGCTCCCCAAGTGGCAGCACCCCTGCCACACCGCGTGTAGGGGACGGGTGTGACTGTGCTCCCCAGGGGCAGCACCCCTGCCACACCGCGTGTAGTGGACGGGTGTGACTGTGCTCCTCAGGGGCAGCACCCCCGCCATGCCACGTTAGGGGACGGGTGTGACTGTGCTCCCCAGGGGCAGCACCCCCGCCATGCCACGTTAGGGGACGGGTGTGACTGTGCTCCCCAGGGGCCAGCATTGCCACGCTGCGTGTGACATGCCTCCCGAGAGGCGGGTCCATCTCCTTTCTTGAACCAGGTGGACCTCTGTGACTGCCTCCAGTAGGATATGCTCTACAAGCTACCACCTGGCTTCTGGGGGCATGGCAGAAAAGGCAGTGTGGTTTCTCCCTTCAGAACACTTGCTTTGGTGTTAAATCTAATAAATTTGGCAATAATTTGTTGCACAGCAGTAGCCGACTAATGCAGATGGCTCCTGTGCCAAGATGCCAACAAACATCCTGCTGCACCACCCTTGGCCTTCCACCCTGTGTCTGGTCCATCCCTCCACCCCCTTCCCCCCACCATCCACGCACTCAGGATAGAGGGCAGACCCCAGTTCAGATGCCCATGCCTGCACCAGCTGGGTCATACCTGTGCTTTAGAACCCAGCACCTAACCTCACTCCCAGCCTGCAGACCAGCTTTTGCTCAGGCCAGCCAGCTCTCAGCCTTCCATGCTTGGGCCCCTCCTTACGGGGCTGGCTGCCTTGCTCACCTGAGGACTTCCTGCTGCTGGCCCTGCAGGAAAGCCCAGCTCAGAGCCTGGCGGGCCAGGCTCTCTCCCTTGGGCCCCGCCCCTTCCACTTCATCCCTCAGCGGACCTCAGCCCTGCCTGTGGTGACGTGCCCAGAGGCCTGGCAGGTCGGGGGAAGTAACCTGAGGACAACGGACACCCAACACCCCCTGCCTGTCCCTGGGGAGCCCTGGTGGCCGAAGCTGCCCAGGGAGGCGGCCGGCAGGGCCTGCACACCAGCTGCCCACAGCGGCCGGCTGCATCCAGCGTGAGCAGTGCCTACTCCAAAGCCCGATGGAGAGACTTGAAGCTTACTTTTTTAGTAGAAATACAGGAGGGAAAAACCAAGTTTATGGCTAGATGAGAAGGAAAGTTCTCAGCTTCAAAAACCAATCACAACCCAAAACCAACATGGGGCAGGAGGTCAATTAACTCAAGTGGGAGTGGAGGGCTCTCTGGGCCTATGGTCCCTGCCATCGTCTAGGGTTTGCCTGCTGTCCTCTCTCTCACAGCAAAGCATGTGGTTACACGTGGACAGTCCCGTCTCTCCCAAGCCTGGGGCCAGCACACAGCCCAAAGCGAAGGTTCTGTTCCTTGGGCCTGAGGGTAGGACCTGTCCCTGCCATATTCTGAAACCCAAACGACTCTGTGGATGCAGACCTTTGAGACACACATGGACACTCACGTGTGGGCCCCACGTCCAGCCCTTCCTCAGCTTCCAGCTGAGCCACTAGGACAAGGGTGCCTATGGGCCTGGGAAGGGCTCCTTCCACCTGGGCCCCTGGCACTCGGGTCTCCATTAGTCACCATCAAATCTATTATTTATTTGGCTGTGCTGGGTATTGGCTGTGGCTTGCAGGAGCTTCTCTGCAGCTTTTTTAGTTGCAGCACGTGGGATCCAGTTGTCCGATCAGGGGCTGAACTCAGACCCCCCGCACTGGGAGCTGTCTTGGTCACTGGACCACCAGTGCAGTCCCACTCGGAATCAATTATGAGGCCAGGCCCGACGCGTGTGGAAAATTAAACTAACGCATTTACTTCCTTGATGTGAAGGTTCCCCCCGCAGATACCGCTGCTGGTTCATTCCAGACGGCGCGTGACTTGCAGCTTTAGCACGCGGTCCCCACGCCTGTCACGGTGAGGACCACCCAGCTGGCCCGGCCTTCCGGCCCCAGGAAAGCCTGATCTCACTGTCCCTTTGCGCCTGCTTCCTCGCTCTCCGTGCGAGGGCGACCCCATCATCCAGCACCTTCAACGACTCGCCCTGGCGTTCTGGTCTATCAGCACAGCTGGGGGCGAGGGCCCTACGCGAGCCGCTCTGCGACCCTCTGCCAAGGGGGACGAGGCTGCACCCTGGCCTGCCTGCTGCGTGTACTGTGAGGGGCTGGAGAGGAGGCAGCGGTTCTGATACGTGACGAGACCCTCACAGACGCGCCTGAGCTGAGGTGCAAGGGCTCATGCCGAGAGCGTGTGTTGCGCTATCGTCATGACGGCGCTGACATGGGAACCGGGGCGCGGTCTCAGCGCCTTGCGCCACTTGAGCAAGCAAATCACAACCCACACACGTCAAGGAGAGACTTCAGGGCCGCCGAAAAGAACGCAAGTAGGAATCATATTCAGCTGTGAAAAGAAACGGAACTGTCACTGTTACAACCTGGGTGGACTTTGGAAATATTATATTCAATTTGGCAACAGAAAGAAAGTGCAATAAAGGTCCCCAGGACCCGGTGGGCAGGTGGGGGGCCAGGCAGGGAGTCCATGTTGCGGCGTGGTTTCTGTTTGGGGTGATGAAGCCGCATGGAGGCAGACGAGAACGCTGAGCGCACCGCTGCCAGGCGCACATTTAAACACGGATAAAACAGCAAGATTTCTGTTATCTATTTTAGAACGAAAAAGAATCACAGTCATGAAAGAACAGGGTGCGTTTGTGCGAAAGAAGCAGAAATGTTCATTTTCATACAAAGAAAATCGAGTTTCACACTCAATTGTGAGCGCGTGGGCACAGAAACCCCTAGGAGCCAGGCAGTCCCCCTTGGACGAGGACGGAGCCCTTCGCGGACCCTCTTCTGTGTGAATGTGCTGCTCAGAACGACAGACAAAAGTGTTTAAAAAGGGATGGAACACTAAGAATAGAAATGACCAAACAAAGGCCTGATGTGACCTGAAGTCTGCCCGTCAAGAGCATGTCTCTCTGGAGACCCAGCAACAAGGCCTTCACTCTGAGTGGCCACGTCCACCGCTGCAAACAACACAGTGACCGAGCCGAGGTCCCGTGACCACTGGGTGAAGGCCACCTGCCCCCCACAGGCGGTGAGTGCACACCACCCCGCAGAACTGGAGGAAAGCCATGTGTCACCAACACTGCGCAGTCGGAAAGACGGAAGCATCGATCAGCTGCTGAAACTGCCCGTCCTCTCAGAATGGGGGCCGAGGCAGAGGCCCTGGCTGTCACTGATCTTTGAAGTTGGCCTTTCTCTTCTCCACAAACGCGGTCATCCCTTCCTTCCGGTCTTCCTGTGGGGAGGAGAAGCAGGGATGGACGGTGACTTTTCCCAAGGCCAGGCCTGCTCACTGCCTGCCGGCTCCTCCTGCCCTCAGCCGTCCTCACCCACAGGCTCTGTGGTGGGGTCACCTCAAGGGTGAATGACCCAAGTCCCTGACCAGCGAGGGCGGGCCTGGGAATGGGTATTTTCACAGTAAACACCCCTGCCCTGCCGTGGTGACCGTCCTTTGGGGGCCACTAACCTTCACATGGAATACAGCCTTATCTACAGAGAACCTCAGGTACCTGTGCTTGGTCATTCACGAAATCATGACCTGGGTCCAGTCGTGGCCTGGGCCAGGCAGTGTCCTGAGAGTCAGGAAGCAGGACACAGCAAAGGCCCCACCTCGGCCCTCCTTCCTCACACACACACACACACACACACATGCACTCACAACACAGGAATCCTCACACACATGCATGCACGCACACACACACAAGCATACACACGCAATACTTGCACACACACACACACCACACGCATGTACTCACACCACACGTATGCACGCACAGTAGATGCATGCACACACAAAGTGTACACACACAATACTTGCGCAACACACACCACACGCATGCACACACCACGCATGCACACACCACACATGCACACACCACACGCATGCACACACCACACACACACCACACGCATGCATACACCACACGTATGCACGCACAGTACATGCATGCACTCACACACAAGTGCACACACACAATACTTGCGCACACACACACCACACGCATGCACATACCACACATGCACACATACGTATGCACTCACACCACACACATGCACACACCACACGTATGCACGCACAGTACATGCATGCACACACACAAGCGTACACACACAATACTCGCGCGCACACACACACCACACGCATGCACACATACATATGCACTCACACCACACGCATGCACACACCACACGTATGCACGCACAGTACATGCATGCACACACACAAGCGTACACACACAATACTCGCGCGCACACACACACCACACGCATGCACACATACATATGCACTCACACCACACGCATGCACACACCACACGTATGCACGCACAGTACATGCATGCACACACACAAGCGTACACACACAATACTCGCGCGCACACACACACCACACGCATGCACACATACATATGCACTCACACCACACGCATGCACACACCACACGTATGCACGCACAGTACATGCATGCACACACACAAGCGTACACACACAATACTCGCGCGCACACACACACCACACGCATGCACACATACATATGCACTCACACCACACGCATGCACACACCACACGTATGCACGCACAGTACATGCATGCACACACACAAGCGTACACACACAATACTCGCGCGCACACACACACCACACGCATGCACACATACATATGCACTCACACCACACGCATGCACACACCACACGTATGCACGCACAGTACATGCATGCACACACACAAGCGTACACACACAATACTCGCGCGCACACACACACCACACGCATGCACACATACATATGCACTCACACCACACGCATGCACACACCACACGTATGCACGCACAGTACATGCATGCACCACACAAGCGTACACACACAATACTCGCGCGCACACACACACCACACGCATGCACACATACATATGCACTCACACCACACGCATGCACACACCACACGTATGCACGCACAGTACATGCATGCACTCACACACAAGTGCACACACATGTACTCCCACCACACACACGTATCCCACACACAAGTGCACACACACACATGCATACAATGTACAGTACATACATGTACACACACCACACACACTCACACCACATGAACACACTCATACCACATGCATGCACCCCCCCCACACAATGTGATCACACATGTACTCAGACCACAACATGCATTCACAATACATACATGCACGCACATGCAAGTGCACACACACGTACTCTCACACATGTGCACAGTGCACTCATAGTACATGCACGCTCACACCACACGCATGCACTCAGTACACGCATGCACTCACATGTGCACACACACATATCTGTGCCTCCTCAAGAACCAAAGTTGCTTTAACCTCTCTTTCATGAAACACCTATTTATGACTTCCTGATAGTAAGAGATGAATTTTAGTGACTATTAAAAGAATGACTTCCTTCAAGTTACTGGCAGATACCATAGAAAATAATGTGCCAAGGTTTCCAATTATAGTGTTAAAATATATTTGATCCCCATTCCAAGTAACTGGAATGATCTAGGAAAATCATGGGTAAATAGACTGCCTTTTAAATACAGGAACTGCTTGTTTAAGTGTGCAATTCCTAAGATCTTTTGCTGTCAGGAAGCATTTAACAGGAGGCTTCCCATGTGCTGTTATGGATCTGTCAGGAATTTTCTGTTCCTTACTAATTCCTGAATACTCAGGAATTAAGGGGAGAGGTGAGCCTCTCCCGGGGGCTGAGGGTCCAGGCATGTCCGTCATTAGTGTTCCTATATGGTGATAAGTACCCTCTTCCTTCTTGTGAGCTGTTTGGTAAAAGTGACTGTTACAACTCTCTCTCTTTAATATGGGTCGCCTATGTTTTCTAAGTCTGGAATTTAATCTTTATCTTTGCTGAGAATAACTACCTTGTAATACAGTATATATGCCCACACCATGTTGATTAAAACACCTTTGCTCCATCAGAGCTCTGGTCCCTGAGTCTTTCTTTCTCTTTCTCTCTATCTCAGGCTATTTCTTTGGAGCGCAGAGGCCCTCTGAGTTCACTTTCCTGCCCGGGCTTCTAAGACCCTCTAGAGAAGGTGCCTGAGGCCTCCGTGAATAGAGCAAGCCCCGTGCCAGGGGCTTTATTGGCTTTCTGCATAAACCAAGGCTTTCTCTCCTTTACTTTCTTATTGTTGACTCCGGACCACCAGGTTCCGGTCCATTAAAGGACCTCAGCATTTTGTAATGAGAAATAAGTGTAAACATTTTTGTACTTTGAACTTCCACATGCTGTGCTGTGTTATTTGCTCAGTTGTGTTCGGCTCTGTGTGACCCCGTGGACTACAGCCTGCCAGGCTCCTCTGTCCTTGGGATTCTCCAGGCAAGAATACTGGAGTGGGCTGCCCTTCCCTTCTCCAGGGGATCTTCCCGACCCAGGGACTGAACCCAGGCCTCCCGCACTGCAGGCAGGTTCTTCATGGTCTGAGCCACCAGGGAAGCCCCATTTATCTGCAAACATCACTGCCCAGCTACAGGGAGGCTACGAGCTCTGACCAGAGAGAAACGGTGATAAAGTCTACAAGCAAATTCCAGAACTTTCACGGCTGGACCATGGGATTTCCCACATGAATGAGGCTACTCACGGTGGCAAAAGTTGAGTAGAAGAGCTTCTTCTCCAATTTAACGCCCTCTGCTAAGGTCATTTCAAAAGCTGAAAAAGAAAACCCTGCAGTGAGGAGCTGAGACACAGACTTGGGAGTGCAGAACTTTCTCCAGAGGCAGGAACCAGCCTGGGGACCGACGTGCACTTTGATGTCATGGGATTAAAGTGCAGTCTCCCTCTCCAGGGTGTCACCTCGGCTGCAGCCCAGTGAACAGCTGCTCCCGGGCTCCCCGTGTCCTGTGTGGGGACTGGGTGGAAGGTGGGATGGAAAACTGTCCAGTCACAAGGGGGCTGAGGAAGCCCAGGAATGTGGACTCTAGAAGCACGACAAATAAGTACAGACGACACCAGAAACGGAGGTGTGGGCAGAACAGAGCGAGGCCCAGTTTAAGTCTGCAGCAGAGGCGAGGGGGTGCGAGGCTCGTGGAAGCTTTTGCGGCGGCGCCTGTAGCCAGGTCCTGTGACCGGCGCCAGGTGGTGACAGGCGCCCCGGGCCTTACTGCACGCTCCACGCACTTAAGGGTGAGCCCAGGGAGCAGAGACAGGGTCGGGGCAGCACGGCCCTCAAGGGACACTCACTGCCCTCACAGGCAGAACAAGCAAAGGGACAGCCTCACTCCAATGCTGAGATGAAATCGCCGTGTTCAACACGCAAGCGGTTCTCAAGAGGGGTGGTCAGAGCTGCTCTGCTGGCCGAGAGTGGCTGCTGAGCCCAAACCCTCAGCCAGGAGGGCAGAGCTGCCCCTGGCTCACTCCTGGACGGTCAGGCGTGGCTGCGGCAGAGAGGAACCTCTTCCTCCCAGGTTCTGCAGTGGACCCTCCCAGGCTGCCTCTGTTCACCAGCACTGGGCCCCAGGCTGGCCCAGTTCTCAGGTCCTGCTTCCAAGGGGAGCTCAGACCAGTTCAACAGAATTTGTGAGCAAGCAACTAGAAACTAGAACACTACAAAGAGCCAAAATTGAAATTCTGAGAATCCTAACAATTTCTGTCCAGATCAATTAAGACGCACAATTCAGACCCCAAATCGTCAAGTCTCGCAACTGCCCCTGTGCGGCCTCTCCACCCTCCTCCCTACCTGCGTTCACTGATTCTTTGGCCATTGCTGTTACAATTTTAGAGTTGCTGGCAATCTTTTCTGCACACTGGATGGCTTCTTCAACCACTGTCTCAGCAGGAAAAATTTTGCTTACAAGACCTACAACACAAAAAGGTAGGCAACACGTGGAAACAGCTGGTTCTAGTTCCCTGCCGCAGCGCAGGCCTCCAACAGAGACACAGGGAAGGGTCCTCAGCGTCCCCTGGTGGGGCTGCCACCTTGGCTGTCGAGGTTATGG
>SJXQ01008709.1:82426-103391 GCA_006408695.1 Aepyceros melampus | reverse complement strand
GTCCACACGGGCCCCAGACCGCGGGCGCAGAGAGGACAGGACGGCTCTCCAGGGCGCCAGGGCCTCCCAGACCCAGAGCAGCACCGGCCCAGCAGGCCCCCTTCCAGGCGGGAAAGGGGAGCCGGGACCCCTCCTCCCGCCTCCGGGGCTGCTGCTCAGTTCCTGCAGGGCCCTGCCGGCGGCCCCACCGCCTGTGACCCGACTGCTCCAGCTAGCCGCCCTCCAGGTCCCTGCCGGACTGGAGCCCTGCGCCTGGCTCGCCTTGCTTCCCAAGGCTTGTCTGTCCTCAGTCTCCTCCCGGCCCCCTCCCAGCCCCAGACTCTAGGCCTCGCCTGAGCGGCTCCCCGGGGACACCGGCTTTCTCATGGTGCCAGGCGTGCGCCGGCCGCGGAGCGCGTGACGCCACCTCTCTCGCTTCCGTCTGGTCCTGTGGCCCCTGGAGGCTCAGCGTGCCGCGTCCCACGCTGTCCTGGGCAGGCTCAGGCCCCTCTGGCTTCAAATGCCACCTGGGCCAGAGGGCCCATGGCTGAGAGCCGCCGCTGGCCCGGGCCTCGGGCTGGTGTGGCCCTGCGCCGCGGGAGAGGCGGGGCTCGGCCAAGGCGCGCATCCTCCGGTGGACTCCCCGGTCCCACGCACAGGACACCCTCCAGGAAACAAGGGCGCTTCTCTGACGAGATCAGGGTCCCGTGCGGGGCCTGTGGGGACGGTCACTGCTGTGGCCTCTCAGCACCCTTCCCTGCTCCGGTGTGTCCCCTGGGAGCCCACCTTCTATTTTCGCCCATGGGGTCTGACTGTGACTGCCCCCTCCCTGGCCCATGGGGTCTGACTGTGACTGCCCCCCTCCCTGGCCCACGGAGGGGGTGTGGCATGCCTTCCTGGCCGCAGGGACCTGCTTCCCAGGGCAGGGCCGGGCCTGGCCCCTCTCCTGGGGCACCCCGAGTTGGGAGCAGTCGCAGTGTGCCGCCACTGCCCGGAGCCCGGAGCCCGAGCCGGAGCTGGCGGGCAGGCCAGGGGCAGTGAGGGGCGTGCCCCCTCGGCCTCCTGGTCAGGCAGTGCCCCAGCTGACGCCGGGCACCTTCTCTGTCACCTGTGCTCAGAGGGCCCCCAGCCCCGGGACATCCCTGCTCCCTCCTTCTCAAGGGTCCTGCTTGACGGCTGCCAGACAGCCTTCGTGTTAAAGTGTAAATAGCCGCCGGCGTTTATCAGACATTTGAGGAAAGTCTGCAACACAATAAAGACCACAGCAAATAAAAGGGGAAAAAGGCTCAAGAAGTTTGAGGAATTAGAGAGAAACCTAAAAAAGCAAAAGTAATGCATAGGCTCAGAAAGACTGGGGGAGATACTGTGTTTGTATCTCTTTGAGAACAGGATGCTGTGACAGAGCTCCAGACCAAGTAAGAACTTATGGAAACAAGGTTGAAAAAGCCAGTAGAACGAGTTACAAAGCGAAGGGCGTTGATTTAGATGAACAGCGACAAGACAGAGATATGAGAGAAGGGGCGTAGTTTTGGACTCTGAGTCTGATGGACTCCCCCTTCAGAAGTGGAGGGTCAAGGGCACTCTGCAAGAGGAGCCCTGGAGGGAGGCTAACGAGCCCTTTCGTGAGGCGCTAAGCCTTTTCTGTTAAGAGAGTGAGGAAAGCACAGGAAACAGTTTAGACTATTTTATGTTTAAATATTAACATGAAAAATTCAAATGAAATACTAGCCACTGGGACTTCCCTGGCGGGAAGACTTGGCGTTTCAAAGAAGGGGTGAAGTTTCAGCCCTTAGTTGGGGACCTGGGATCCCACATGCCTCATGGCCAAAAAACCAAAACATAGAAACAAATATTATCCATTGAGCCCAACAGCACATTGAAAGCAGGTCACCACTGCTCAGGCCCAGGTGGTTTCGCTGGGACATGCTTTACTCATTGCTGCACAAAGAGAGGAAAACACTCATGATTTTCTCAGCAAAAGAAGACGGCACATTTCATTTCTTTTTTTGTGTTTTGGTTTTTTTGATTATGAAAAGGTGTTACTATCGTGCCTTCACTGCCAGCACTCGGTCCTGGGCCTTCTGCGTCCCTCTGTTTCTGCTGTTCAGTTGCTTAGTCGTGTCTGACTGCCCTGCCACAGACCACAGCACTCCAAGCCTCCCTGTCCTTCACCATCACCAGAACTTGTTCAAACCCATGTCCGCTGAATCAATGATGCCATCCAACCAGCTCATCCTCTGTCGTCCCCTTCTCCTTCTGCCCTCAATCTTTCCCAGCATCAGGGTCTTTTCCAATGAGTCAGTTCTTTGCATCAGGTGGCCAAAGTATCGGAGCTTCAGCATCAGTCCTTCTAATGAATATTCAGGATGGATTTCTTTTAGGATTGACTGGTTTGATCTCCTTGCAGTCCAAAGGACTCTCAAGAATCTTTTCCAACGCCACAGCTCAAAAGCATGAGTTCTTCAGCGTCCAGCCTTCTCATGGTCCAGCTCGCTTGTGCATACGTGATTCCTGAGTTCTTCAGCATCCAGCCTTCTTCATGACCCAGCTCGCTCGTGCATACGTGCTTCCTGAGTTCTTCAGCGCTCAGCCTTCTTCATGGTCCAGCTCGGTCATGCATACCTGCTTCCTGAGTTCTTCAGTGCTCAGCCTTCTTCATGGTCCAGCTCGGTCATGCATACGTGATTCCTGAGTTCTTCAGCGTCCAGCCTTCTTCATGGTCCAGCTCGCTCATGCATACGTGATTCCTGGAAAAACCATAGCTTTGACTATATGCACCTTTGTCAGCAAAGTGACGTCTCTGCTTTTGAATGTGCCATCTAGCTTTGTCATAGCTTTTCTTCCAAAGAGCAAGTATCTTTTAATTTCATGGCTTTAGTCACCATCTGCAGTGATTTTAGAGCCCAAGAAAATAAAGTCTCTCACTGTTTCCATTGTTTCCCCATCTATTTGCCATGAAGTGATGGGACTGGATGCCATGATCTTAGTTTTTTGAATGTTGAATTAAGGCCAAAAGAGAGACGTTAGCTATTTGATGACCTTCAAGCTGATTCCAGGAATGTCACCAACAGCATGACCTGTGTGATGAAATCTAGTAACCAGCTCTTCATCGTTTTCCTCAATAAAATCAAACAACTACCATTAGGTATAAAAGCTGAGAGTTTTTTGCCATTCTTCATTAACTGAACCCTGACACGCATCCTAAAGGCAGAATCTGGCTCTTCGACTTCAGCCCCCGCTTTCCGGAGCACAGTCCCCTTGTTGAGGAGAGCTCTATGAGGCTGGCCCTCCGCTATGCCCTGTGGGTTCTCTTGTCCTGTTTATCAGGCCCCTTCTGGTCTCATCGGTGGCTGCGGAGCTTCCCGGCAGGATGAAGATGTGCCACAGGCCTGAACAAAAAAGAGCCATTTCTTAATTTTTAAATGTCTTTTTTTTTAATTGAAATATATTTGACACGTAAAAAAGTGAAGAGCTAAAGAGCCTCTTGATGAAAGTGAAAGGGAGAGTGAAAAAGTTGGCTTAAAGCTCAACAGTCAGAAAACTAAGATCATAGCATCTGGTTCCATCACTTCATGGCAAATAGATGGAGAAACAGTGGAAACAATGGCTGACTTTAATTTTTGGGGCTCCAAAATCATTGCAGATGGTAACTGAAGCCATGAAATTAAAAGACGCTTACTTCTTGGAAGGAAAGTTATGATCAACCTAGATAGCATATTCAAAAGCAGAGACATTACTTTGGCAACAAAGGTACGTCTAGTCAAGGCTGTGGTTTTTTCCAGTAGTCATGTAGGGATGTGAGTGTTGGACTGTAAAGAAAGCTGAGGGCTGAAGAATTGATGCTTTTGAACTGTGGTGTTGCAGAAGACTCTTGAGAGTCCCTTGGACTGCAAGGAGATCCAACCAGTCCATCCTAAAGGAGATCAGTCCTGGGTGTTCATTGGAAGGACTGATGTTGAAGCTGAAACTCCAGTACTTTGGCCACCTGATGCGAAGAACTGACTCATTTGAAAAGACCCTGATGCTGGGAAAGATTGAGGGCAGAAGGAGAAGGGGACGACAGAGGATGAGATGGTTGGATGGCATCACTGACTCAATGGACATGAGTTTGGGTAGACTCCGGCAGTTGGTGATGGACAGGGAGGCCTGGCGTGCTGTAGTTCATGGGGTAGCAAAAAGTCGGATACGACTGAGCGACTGAACTGAACTGAACTGACATGTAACATTTTGTAAATTTAAGATGTCCACCATATTGATCTGATACACTTACATATTGTTATGTGATTCATTTGTGGGGAAAAATGCCAAGAAAGCTAGCCATAGAAATGACTTTTAAAACTTGGTTGAATCTATATTTCAGATAAACCCTCAGCAGATGTCATATTTAGTGGGGAGCCTTTAAATATGTTTTGTCAGAAAATATGAGCGAGGAGCGTTTCCTGCTTTCACCGCTTTTGCTGATCAGGCCTGGGCCAGGAGACAGCCGTGCCCTGAAGAAGCTGTGGACTCAGTGGTCGACCACCACCCCAACGCCTGGAACTGGGGAGCCCTCACCTCAGCAGAGCCGAGGAAGCAGAGTGTGCTCTGAGGGTGCTGGGCAGGGCTCTGCTCCCCAAGGAGGGGCTGGCAGCGCCTGCACATCTCCCCTCCCCCTCCTCCGCTCAGGACTGCGGCCCTGGTGCTGGAAGCTGCTGCTGCCCTCTGAGGACTGCAGGCTGGACATGCAGGCCAGAGGGTGGGTGGAAGGTGGGGAGGGGCGTTCTGGGTCCAAGATGCTCAGTGGGGCTGCTCCACTGGCCGTGCAGTGCCCACAGCCTGCTTGTCACCGTTGGTGCAAGAGATTGCCACCTGCATATTTTGTGACTGCAGCTGCATGCGTGTCTTATGGCAGATTAAACAGAAAGTCTCTACCAAAACAAGAAATAGTAGAAGATAAAATGCCATTCACAGTAACTATGGACTCTATAAAAAACCTCCTATAGCACAAAGGATCTTTATGGCAAAAATAAACAGATCATTAAGGAACATGAAGGAAGACCTGCATAACTGGGAGAAACAGGCAGCATAGCTGGGCGCCGCGCCTGGGCCCCCTTCACACTCACCCATAGGTGGGCGTGCGATTCCAGTGTGACTCTCAGCGGAGTTCGTAAAGGAGCCTGCTGGTGACTGAACTGTGGCCCCATCATTTGTGTTTTGAAGTCCTGTCCCCAGTGCCTGAGAATGTGGCTATATGTGGCGATGGGTCTTTACAGAGGTTAAAACAGTTAAAGTGAAGTCAGCAGGGTGGTCCTGACCCAGTGTGACTAGCGTCCTTATAGGAGGAGATGAGAGGAGATTGGGTCACAGACATGCACCCAGGGACGACCACATGAGGATGGCTGGTTACAAGCCATGGATGCAGGCCTCAGGGGAACCAACGCTGCTGCTGCTGCTGCTGCTAAGTCACTTGAGTCATGTCCGACTTTGTGTGACCCCATGGACGGCAGCCCACCAGGCTCCTCCGTCCATGGGATTTTCCAGGCAAGAGTACTGGGGTGGGGTGCCTTGCCTTCTCTGAAACCAATGCTGCTGACACCTTATCTCAGATTCCAGGCTCCAGAACTGTGAGAAAATGAGTTTCTGGTGTATAAGCCAGCCTGTCCGTGGCACTGTTTTTCCCTGTGCCTTATAGCTTGTGGGATCTTAGACCCCCAACCAAGCACTGAAGCACAGAGCCCGACCACCATGCTGCCAGAGCCGTCCCTGTGGCACTTTGTTATGGCGGCCCAAGCAAACTAAGGAACTCAGGTGCTCATACAAAAAGATAAAAGTCAAATTTAAACAAGTTTTGAAAAAGCAGTTCAAAGAAGAGGGATTCACCACACCAGATATTAAGAGCCTGCCGACACCATGGAGACAGAGAGATCTAGACAGAAGACAGACCAGACAGAGAGCAGGAGCCTGCACATGCGCACAGGAAAGAAGCAAGACTGGGGAGTTGATGGAGAAAAGGGAAACTGAGAAGAACCAGGCAGAAATCAAAACTAAAGTAGAGCCCAGCTCCTCCTGGGCTGAGGAGCTGTCCCCTGCTCTGGTGCTGAAGCTCCCTGAAAGTGTCACCTGGCGCCTTTGGAGTTTGGCTGCTGCTACTGTGTCTCAGGGTGAGGGAGGAGGAGAGGAGCTCGTGGGCTGTGCTGGTGGGAGAGAGCTGTGGCCCACCCGGTGCGTGGGCTAGTGGCGGGGAGCAGACGACAGGGTGGGAGGGTTTGAAGTTCCTCCTCCTGCCACTGGTGCTAGGAGGGGCCGGGAGCCCAGTGGAGTTTGGCCAGGGCCTCGTGGATGTCACGGTTCCGGAGGCAGTAGATGATGGGGTTGAGCAGTGGGGTCACAGCGGAGTAGACCACGGACACCAGTTTGTTGAGGTCAAAGGAGCTGATGGCGTGAGGCCGGGCGTACATGAAGATGGTGGTGGTGTAGAAGAGGGCCACCACGGCCAGGTGGGAAGCGCAGGTGGAGAAGGCCTTCTGGCGGCCAGCCCCTCCTGGGACCCTCAGCACCGTGGCCACGATGTGGGTGTAGGAGATCATGTCGCCAGCAGGGAGGTGGCGAGCACAGCGAGGGCTGCCACGAAGTCCAGCACCTCGATGGTGGCGGTGTCAGAGCAGGAGAGCTGCAGCAGGGGTGAGATGTCACAGAAAAAGTGGTTGAGGACGTTGGGGCCACAGAACCTGAGGCGGGAGATGAGAGCCGTGGACACGCAGGAGGCCAGGAAGCCGCCCAGCCAGGCGCCAAGGGCCAGGCGCAGGCAGAGCCTCGAGTCCATGATGGCTGGGTAGTGCAGGGGGCGACAGATGGCCAGGTACCGGTCATAGGCCATGGTGGCCAGGAGGAAGCACTCGGAGGAGCCAAGGGAGAGGAAGAGGAAGAGCTGGGTGAGGCAGCCTGAGAAGGAGATCGTCCTTGCTGAGGCCGAGAGGCCAGCCAGTAGCTTGGGGATGGTGACTGAGGTGTAGAGGGTCTCCAGCACTGACAGGTTGGCCAGGAAGAAGTACATGGGCCTGTGCAGTCGACGGCTGGCTCTGATGGTCACCGTAATGACCAGGTTCTCCAGGATGGTCACCATGTAGATGGTGAGGAATGACCCGAACAGCAGCCCCTGCACGTGGCACAGCTCTGGGAAGCCCAGCAGAATGAACTGTGTCACCGACGTCTCCGTGGAATTGCTCATAGCCCTCTTGACAGGGAGGTCACTTCTGAGCGCCTTGGAACAGTGGAGAGAGGTAGGTGTGATGTGTGCTGGGCAGGGGACTGGGTCCTCAGAGTTGGGAGGGGGCACCATAACCCCTTCTCAAAGTTGCTGCAGCACTGACACCCCCGATCCTTAACCCAACACACTCCTCGCCCTGAGCAAACCCCTGGCAGGGGGGGCCCACCTGCACACAAGTGAGCACAAGCATACCTCTCTCATCCACTCTCATGTGGAAGCTCACAGGTGTGCACTGCTGCCTGTCCCCGCACTGCGCACACAGCCACATGTGGGAGTGTGCATGCCCGTGCACACACACACACACCCCTAAGTGCACGCCGGTGCACACAGCCAGGCACAGGCACACACGCACACCCCCCTAGGCGCACGCACACGCAGACACCCCCAGGCGCACGCACACACCCCCAGGCGCACTCCTGCATACACCCCCAGGCACACGCACACACGCACACACCCCCAGGCACAACTTCTTAGTTTCTGCTGATTAAAATACTTCTTAACTATCTCTAGAGTATGCTGTCTTGGGGTACTTTGAATATTAACCAATCACCCGTACTGACCCTGCAGACTGCATTTCACATTAGAGCGCTCCACCTGGAGCCCACTCTTTGCTGAGAGATCATTTTGCCCCACCCCGCCTCCTTGCCCCCTTCTTAGGAAACCTGACCTGCCTTCCTGGCGGCTGCTTCCCTTCCAGAAGTGGCACTAATAGTAAAGATTCCACCTGTCAGTGCTGGAGACACACATCCGGGTTCGATTCCTGAGTCAGGAAGATCCCTTGGAGAAGGAAAGGGCAACTCACTCAAGTGTTGTTGCCTGGGAAATTCCACGGACAGAGGAGCCTGGCGGGCTCCAGTCTGCGGGTCCCAGTGAGTTAGGATGAAGTACACGCATGCACACACACACACACACCCAGGCACACTCCTGCACACACCCCCAGGCGCACTCCTGCACAACACCCCCAGGCACAGGCACACACACACACACCCAGGCGCACTCCTGCACACACCCTCAGGCACACACACACGCACACACCCAGGTGCGCACACACCCACGTGCACGCACTCACATTCACACGTGTGCACGCCGCAGGGCAGGAGGCCTGCTCTGTGTGCTGATGCGCTGTCCTGGCTGTGTGTCTGGGCGTCCCCGGCCTCCACATGGGCCCCAGAGCACCACTGCTCCGCGCTGTTCTCTGGCAAGGGCCGCTCATCCTCAGGAAGGACAGCACTTCCATCAGAAGGCCAGCTGGATCTCCAGGGCTGAGCAAAATCTGGGCCTTGGATTTGTGGGCCTGGTGCCAGGGTGGGGGAAGGATTCATCCCCACCTTTGGTTTCCCCACATGGACCCATCTTGAGCGAGCCTGAGGTCTGTATCCTGTGTTTTCTGAGCTTGAAAGTGGCCTTTGGGAGACGGTGGAAGTGGTCCACTCAGAGCCTTCCAGGGGCTGGGTGGTTAGGGACTTTGGGGCCAGGACGCCCAGGAACTGGGTGTCTGAAGGATGGGTGGGCAGCAGGGAGGCAGCAGGCTGGGGCAGAGCGGTTCCTGGCCTCCGGGGCTTCCGCACCTCCTCAGTCCCGCCCCTCACTGGCAGGACCAGGGAGCCCCACGGGAGGTGGAGGGGATTCCCGCAGGCAGATGGAATTCTTGGGCGACCCTCAGCCTCTTCCTCCGTTTACCTGTGCAGCATAGAGGCTAAACTGGGGTGCTCCTGTCTCACCTTGAAGGGGCTCGGAGACCCTCACTGACAGCAGTGGTGCTCAGCCCTGTGGGGAGGGGCTGTAGGAAAGCCCAGGCAGTGCAGGGGGAGCAGAGAGAATGGATGGGGCCCCAGTCTCTGGGGATATGAGACCGTCAGCGACGCGGCAGAGGAGGCCGAGCCTGCAAAGGGTCAACAGAACCTGGGTTGGTGCCAGCCTGGACCCAGGGCATCAGGGCTGGGGCTCCAGGAGCCCTGCTCTCTGGGTCGGGCGGCTTGGCGGCGTATGTTGGGGGAACTCGGAAAGTCCGCCCTCCTAGCACCCCCAGGCCCTTTGCCTCGAGACCAGGCTGTCACCTCCAGCCTCCTTTCCCCTCTCCTCGCTGAAGGTGCACCTCCATGTCTTTGCAGGCCTCCAGCCAGGGCCTGGAGGAGCACGCCGAGTCTCCCCACCTTGCCTTGTGGCCAGGTGGCTTTTATGGCGCTCATTAGTGCCCTTGCCACCCCCTGGCTTTCTGGAGGACTTTAATTGAGATTTCTCACCCCTGTGGGGTTCTCAGAGCAATCTGCAGGGTCCCCAGGGGGAATGTAAGAAGGGAATATGAAGTAAAGGGCGGGGGCTTCCCTCCTTCCCCTCGGGACAAACAGAGTCTGGCCTGCGACCTGCCTTCCAGGTGACCTGGCCCCGGTGAGGCCCATCCTGAGACGGCTCAGCCTCAGGCCCTTCCCTGAGGTTCAAAGGGGAGCAGATGCCACACGCTAGCATTCGTTTTATTTCCTTCCCATGCTGGGCATTTATTTATTCATTTAGTTGTGAAATAACGGAACTACTGTAAACCTATTCTCAACTCGAGACCTGGAAAGTGGCTACTAAGTGACCCCAGCTTCCCTTTCCCTCTCCAAGGACCACTCATGGGATTCTCCTACTGCCCAAAGCATATTAATTATAGATGTTGCTTAGTTTTGCTTGTATTCAAACGTTATGACAAAGGGTATTATGCTACATGCTGACTTCTGGGTCTTGCTTTTTTGTACTAAGATTCTTTCTCTTCTTGGTAGCTGTTCTGCATTCATTCTGACACCTGAGCAGTAGCGTTCTGCCACGTCTTCCTCTGCGTCACAGTTAGTGACCTCGTCCTTCGTGCACAGCCCCTGAGCGCCATGCACCAGCATTTCTCTTGGAGCTACACCGAGGAGCGGGAGCGCTGGGGGAGAACTTCATGTGCAACGTGACAAGAAAATGCCAAGTTCTCTCCTCAGAGTGGCTGTGTGGCTTACATCCTACAATTGAGCCACACTCCTCTCAACAGATGGTGTGGTGGGTTTCCTAATCCTGCCAGTGTGGAGGGTAGAAATAGTGCTGCGCTATGAATTGGCTTTCTCTGCTGCTCTTGGTCAGAGAAGGCGATGGCACCCCACTCCAGTGCTCTTGCCTGGAAAGTCCCATGGGTGGAGGAGCCTGGTGGGCTGCTGTCTATGGGGTCACACAGAGTCGGACACGACTGAAGCGACTTAGCAGCAGCAGCAGCTGCGCTTGGTATGGTTAGCATCAGTGAGCGTTTCTGCTTCTGTGAGATGCCTGTGAGAGTGTGTGTGTCTTTTGCCCATTTGTCTCCGCATTTTACTTATTGACTTGCAGGAGTTCTTTTTACACTCTTTTCTAAATTTCTTTGTTGAAGTTTAATTTGCACAGTGAAGTGCTCAGGTCTTAGACGCTAAGTTTGGTGAGTATTGATGAATGCACAGATCAGTGAACCTGCACCTCGTCAGGACACAAGCTCCTCCCCTTAGATGCGCCTGCACTCCCACTCGAGGCAATGCTGTTCTGAGTCTTTCCCCGCAGATTACTTACCTTCTGGACTGTAACAGAACGGAACCACCCGCTACCCCCTCTTTGTCTGGCTTCCGTCGGCACGCTTTTGAGGATGTGTGTCCCATTATATGGGTAGAACATGGTTGTCTGGAAGAGTCTTAGAATTTTCACATGTTTGGAGATTTTCTGGACGTGCTTTTGTTACTGATTCACTTTACGTGCATTGTGACCCGAGAGCACCCGCAGCGCGAGTCTGAACCCTGTGAGTGCGACACACGTCACGCTCGCGACTGCGGCCCGTGTTAGCCAGCGGTCTCTGCTCACAGGTCTGTTTCTGGGCTCCATTCCGCTCCGTTTGTCTCTGCGTTTGCCGTCTCTCTGATTGGGCGCTGCCTCGATTGCAACAGCTTTGTAGGTTTGGAACCAGCTGGTGTGGATGCTCTGACTATTCTTGCTTCAAAATAGCTTTGGCTCTTTTAGTTCCTTAGCCTTTCCGTAAATTTTAGATTCGGCTTGTTGATTTTGTGAAGTATTCGGTTGTAATTTTTATTGGAATTGAATACAATCTAGATCAGTTTGAGGAGAATTAACGTCTCTACAATATTGAGTTTTCCAACTACGAACGTGGTCTGTCTCTTCATTGTTTGGTTCATCTTTGATTCCTTTCATCAGTATGTTATAATTTTTATGATGTTTTGCAAATATATTTTTCCAATTTATATCTTTTCTCGTTTCTTTAAGATGACTTTTGATGAACAGAAGTCCTTAGTTTTAAAAAGATTATTTTAGAACAGTTTAGATTTATAGAAAAGTTGCAAAGATAGTAAGACAGTTCCCATACGTTCCATACAGAGTTTCTCCTAATGCTAATATCTTACATTAGTGGGGGGTACACTTGTTACAGTCTATGAACCAGTATGATACATCATTGTCAGCTAAAGTCCACACCTTCCTTGGGTCTCCTTGGTCTGAGCCCAGCGTCTTTCTTTCCGCACCAGGTCCCTCCAGAGCCCGACACGCTCACCTGTCACGCTCCCTTACGTCCCGCTGGCTCTGGGCTTCTCATGCTTCTCTGTGACAGTTCTGAGGAGTTTGGTCTTCTGTTCGATAGGATGCCCCCAACTGGGGCTTGTCTCATGTTCTTCTCATGATTAAGCCGAGGTTATGGGTCTCTAGGAGGAGGGCTGTGGAGACAAAGTGCTCGTCCCATCCCATCGCGCCCGGCCGCTGCTGGCCCTGACCACGGGCTGAGCCTTGCGTCCTCTCCTGCCACACCACCCTCCTGCCTGCACGGCGTCCTCTCTGGAAGGAGGGCATTGCATCAGCCCACATTTAAGGGTCACACTCTCCCTCCTTGAGAGAGATATGGAGGTGAATGACATGTGGTTCTTCTGCATGGAAAATTGGTCTTTTCTACCCATTTCTTTTCTTACCCAGCCATTCATTTATCTCAGTATGGACTCGTGGGCATTTGTTTCACATTTTGGCTTACACTCTGATACTGTTCTGATTACTTGTTGCTGGAAATGCGACAGGTAGCATTGTGTGTCTGGCTCCCGTAGTTTAGCTGAATGCTCTCAAGGGTCATCCATGCCGTGGCCTGAATCAGAGCTTCATCTCTTTTTGTGACAGAATCACACGCTGTTGTGAGTGTCACCAGCTTCGCTTCCTCTGTCCGTCTCTTAGGGCTGTTTGTGCCTGCCGGCTACTGTGGACAGTGCTGCTATGGACACTTATGTACAAACACTTGCTTGAGTACCAGTTTCCAGCTCTCCTGGACATATATCTAGGAGTGGGATTGCTGGATCATGTGAGAATTTTATGTTTAACTTTTTGAGGAAATGCTGAATTATTTTCCATAGAGGCTGCACCATTTTATGTTCTCATCAGAAAGGTACAAGCATTCCAATTTCTCTACATTCTCACCAACACTTCATTTTTTCTGTTTTTAAAAAATATATAGCTACCCTCGTGGGTGTGCAGTGGTGTCTCGTGTGGTTTTTATTTGCATTTCCTTGGTGACTGATGGCACACGCGTCTTTCCACATGGCCGTCTGTGCCTCTTCTTTGGAGAAATGTCTGCTCCAGTTCTGGCTCATTTTAGACTGGATTGTTTGTCTCTTAGTTTCTGAGTTGTAAGAGTTTTTCTGTAGTTTACATACGAGACCTTTATTAGATATATGATTTGCAATATTTATCCCATTTTGTACGTTTTTGCTTTCCTGATAGTGTTTTTTGATGCACAGAGTTCTTGATTTTTATGAATTCCAATTCCTCTTTTTTTTTTTCTTTTGTTGTTCTTGCTTTTGGTGTTTTATCTAAGAATCCTTTCCCAATCCAAGGTCCTAAAGGTTTACTCATGTGTTTTCTTTTGAGGGTTTTATAGCTTTAACTCTCCTATTTTCATTCTTGATCCATTTTGAGTTCATTTCTGTATCTTGTGAGAGGTGGGAGTTGGACTGCGTTCTCCTGCAGATGGAGTTTTGTTGAGAGGCTGCTCTTTCCTTGCTGGGTGGTCTTGGTGCCCTTGTCAAGCATCAGTTGACCACCGATGTGTGCGTTTACTCCTCGACCATCAAGTCTCTTCTGTCGGTCTGCAGTCTGTCCTTACGTGAGTCCCAGAGTTTGGGGTAATAGCTTTGTAAGTTTTGAAATCAGAAAGTGTGAGTCGTATAATTTTGTTCTTTTTCAAGATTGTTTTGGCTTTTGGGGCCCATTGCTACTCCACATTAATTTAGAATCAGTTTTTCCAATTTTAAAAGGAAGGCTGTTAGAATTTTGATGGGTGTTTCACTGAGTCTATGGATCATTTGATGTCGTATTGCCATGTTAACAATGTCAAGTCATTTAACCCATGAACATGTTTTTCCATTTATTTAGGTTTTTGTTAGTTTTCCCACAATGTTTTGTAGTCTTCAGTAAGCCTTTCCCTCCTTGGTTAAATTTATTTCTAGATATTTTATTCTTTTGGATGCTGTTATAAATGGAATTGTTTTCCTAATTTCCACTTTGAATCGTTCATTGCTGTTTCAGGAACATAGCTGATTCTGCATGTTATTTTTCACTCTGAAACTTTGCTGAATTTCTTTATTAATCCTGGTAAGTGTTGGGGTATAGACTCTGGGATTTTCTAATAACGAGTCTTGCCATCTGGAGACGAGGGTGCAGTCACTTCCTTCTTCCAGGTCGGGCGCCTCTCTGTTCACGGGCGCCGTTGCTCTGGCTGGAGCTGTGGCACAGTGTGAGCGTGGCGCGGGGGCTGCCGTCTCACTTGGTCCTGCCCCTCGCAGCGTTTCGCCGTCAGCGCTGATGTCAACTGTGGGTGTTTGCTAAGTTTCCTTTATCATGTTGATGAAGTTCCTTTCTATCACTAGTTTTCTGAGTATTTTTATCATGAAAAGATGTTGAATTTTGTCAGATATTTTCCTGCATTGAGTTGGTTATGTGTCCTTATGCCTTCATCCTATTAATGTGGTATAAATATTGACTTTTATTGAATCATCCTTGCATTCCTGGGATAAATCCCGCTGGTCACAGTGCGTAGCCTTTTAATCTGTCCCTGGATTTGGTTTTCTTGTGTTGAGGATTTTGCATCTGGATTTGCAGGTGTTGGTGTGGAGTTTTCTTGTGGTGTTTTTGTCTGACGGTCTAATCATGGCCATGCTGGCCTCCTGGAACACATTAGGAAGTGTCCCCCCTTTTCTGTTTTTTTGAGAATTTTGAGAAGGGTTGGTGCTGTCTGGTAGAATTAGTGAAGCCATCTGTCTAGTCCTGGGCTCTCCTCTGTTAGGAGGAGTTGAGTTACTGATTGAATTTCCTTACCTATTGTAGGTCTGTTCATCTTTTATATTTCTTTTTGAGTTGGGGTTGGCATTTGTGTATCCAGGAATCTGCCCCTCTCTTCCAGGTCCTCTACCCCCTGGCACAGCGCTGCTCACAGTACCCCCTGCTTCCTGTTTGTTCTGTGGGGTCAGCAGTGATGTCCCCAAACTTGTTCCTTATTATGTTGGCTGCCTCTGCTTTCCCCCTAGGGAAAGGTTTAAAGGTCTGTTGACTTTGCTGATCTTCTTGAGAACTGAGCTGATGTCAACTGTGGTGTTTGCTAAGTTTCCTTTATCATGTTGATGAAGTTCCTTTCTATCACTAGTTTTCTGAGTATTTTTATCATGAAAAGATGTTGAATTTTGTCAGATATTTTCCTGCATTGAGTTGGTTATGTGTCCTTATGCCTTCATCCTATTAATGTGGTATAAATATTGACTTTTATTGAATCATCCTTGCATTCCTGGGATAAATCCCGCTGGTCACAGTGCGTAGCCTTTTAATCTGTCCCTGGATTTGGTTTTCTTGTGTTGAGGATTTTGCATCTGGATTTGCAGGTGTTGGTGTGGAGTTTTCTTGTGGTGTTTTTGTCTGACGGTCTAATCATGGCCATGCTGGCCTCCTGGAACACATTAGGAAGTGTCCCCCCTTTTCTGTTTTTTTGAGAATTTTGAGAAGGGTTGGTGCTGTCTGGTAGAATTAGTGAAGCCATCTGTCTAGTCCTGGGCTCTCCTCTGTTAGGAGGAGTTGAGTTACTGATTGAATTTCCTTACCTATTGTAGGTCTGTTCATCTTTTATATTTCTTTTTGAGTTGGGGTTGGCATTTGTGTATCCAGGAATCTGCCCCTCTCTTCCAGGTCCTCTACCCCCTGGCACAGCGCTGCTCACAGTACCCCCTGCTTCCTGTTTGTTCTGTGGGGTCAGCAGTGATGTCCCCAAACTTGTTCCTTATTATGTTGGCTGCCTCTGCTTTCCCCCTAGGGAAAGGTTTAAAGGTCTGTTGACTTTGCTGATCTTCTTGAGAACTGGCTTCTGGCTTCCTCAGTGCTCTCTGCTGCCCTCCGCTGTCTCACTCGTCAGCCTGGGCTCCATTATTCTCTCCTTTCCACTGACTGTGAGTTAGGTTTGCTCTTCTTCTGGTTCCTTACTGCTTTAATTTTATTGGTTTGAGATTTTTCTTCTTTTAAACTGTAGATGTTTATGCCCGTGTGTTTCCCTTCAGGCACACTGCTTCTTGTACGTCCCATAAACTGGTATGCTGTGTTTTCATTTTCAAAGACTTCCATCTTTCACAAACTTTAAATCTGGGCTTTATCGTTGAGCATGGTTTGAGGTAGGCACTCATCCCACATCAGTTTCCTAGTACTTGAAGAGTGCTTTCTGTTCTCCATTATCTGCACAGCTGCCTCTGTTCTATGTAACACTCTCTGAATGGCTGGCTGTGCTTCCCAGGCTCCGTGTTTGAATCACGCTTGTGAATACGTGTTTCCCAGGCTCTGTGTTTAAATCACGCTTGTGAATGCGTGTTTCCCAGGCTCCGTGTTTGAATCACGCTTGTGAATGCATGTTTCCCAGGCTCCATGTTAAATCACGCTTGTGAACACATGGTTAAGGCATGGGTGCCCTCTATTCCCAGGCACGTCTTTTGTACTAAGTCTAATAGTTTCTGTTTTGAGTCTTTCACTTCTTTGTAAAACTTGCAGTTTCCAGGCTCCATCTTCTCCACCAGCTGAAGCCTGCCTGACCCCAGATTTTGTCTTTAATACACTGCTGTCCACAAAGGCAACGGGCCTCCCTCCTTCTCCCTCTGCCCCTTCCTCCCTATACCGCCTACCTGGAAGTCCCAGGGCAGAGGCTGGGCTGGGCTCCCAGTCTGGAAGAAACCCAGCCTCCCCCCCCGGCCATTGCTTGCTAAGCCACACAGCATCTTGAGGGAGACGTCTGGCTTTAGGCAGCTGGAGGTCATAGAGTGAGGTTCACATTCTTTAAGTTCTCAGGCAGAAGATCAGCAGAGTGAGGTAGGGCTGGACCAGGGTTTGGTTCTGTCAGAACCAGGCTCAGAAACTGAGGAGGGATCCAGGTGTGGGACGACCATGGTGTGGGTTCCCAGATGTGAGCCAAGCCACAGGAGCCCAGGGGTGCCCTGAGGCGAGGTGGAAGCCTTGTTGTCCTGGGCCCTGAGGAGGCCGTGGGGCCTTGAAGGTGGCTGGGAGGTGCTCGGTCAGCGCTGGTTATCAGAGCCGCCAGCACCACGGACAGCATCACCCTGCCTGGGCAGAGGGTTTTCCTGGTGGGTCCCTGAGCAGCCAGGGGACACAGATCCCCGGGTGACTGATGCTGTGAGGTGTGCACACGCCCCGTCACACACAGACACTCACACCTGAGACTCAAGTACCACGTGAGGACAGTCACGACACATGCACGCCACCTGCACGGTCGGGGCGAGACACAGTCACGGGTGGCCCGCCTCACACACATGTGTGCAGGTCCGCCCCAGTGCACCGAGAATCACGGCACTTAAAGAGAATTTCCCTAACACTAGACTAAGGCTGAAGCGCAGACACACACAAACATGCTCACGGGGGTGATTCTGCCCACCCTAGATTCATGCCAGTTACTCTAGTGATCACTGTTCCCAATGATTAATGACCTAAAAGACACAGTTAAAAGCAATGTTGTCACAAGTCACGCATGGTCCAGCACCTTTGCGTTTAAACCTTGACTGTGTGTTTTCACGTGTTGCCTACTTCAGGACATGTTCAGGGGCTTCCCATTTCCGCAGAGGAAGTTCTGTCTAAAGTTCGTGTGGCTGGTGAGTACATCCACGAGGCGCTGGCATTATTTCTGGCATCTGTTTCACAGCCACTTTCCAGTCCCTCCAGGGAGTGGGCACACGTGTCCCAGGCGACGTCCACCCCTTCCCGGTGCCCCTCCCGCTGTGTCACGCTTTGCTCTCATGCTGCGCACTCAGCGGCAACTCCTCCTGGAGAAGGAGAGTGGATCTGACAGAACAGCCGGGCTTGATTGGAATGTGGTTTATCCAGCAGCTTTATCAGGATGTCAGCATCGGAAAGAAGCGCTGCGCTGCAGAATCTTTCAAAGGGCAGGTGGCGGCATCATTATTTTTGACCCAGGAGTCCATGTTTTACGTGACTTTAGGAAGAGACACACACAGGACGTCACGTTTGCAATCAGACGGATTGGAGGCAGCCCACACACCTGCTGATGGGATCCAGGCGGAGGGTGCTTGCCTGGGCAGGGATGCAGACAGAGGCAAGTCACGAGCAGGGACTGGAAGCGTGTCCTAGGTGGTGTGAGCACATCGTGTTAAAACAAAATTTCATGAAAAATGTCAAGTGAGTTCCTCACGAGACTATTTTAAGCAGCGACTTCTGGGGAGTGCAGTGGGACTTAGACTGTACATACTTCTGTGCAGTTAAAGTTCCCTAAAAAGCATAACCTTATGTGTCACTTTGAAAAATGAAACCAGTGATCCTACAGTAACATGGAAACACGTGATAGCAATTGTGAAGCAGAATTATATTTTGGATGACTGCTTAAAGATGAAGGTTTTCATTACAACTGCCCGTCACAAGTGAAACATGGCTGCCCTTTCCCCCAGCTGCCCCTTAAACTGGACTCAGACGCAGACACTCCCAAACCGTTGGCTTTGCTGATGAGTGTCAGACAAGGAGAGGCCTCCTGTCACTTTGAGCTGCAGAGCAGACTGTCCTGGGAGGCAGACTGTCTGGACGGGACAGCCACGCGGGGTGTGGGGCAGGTGGGCATTCTGTGGTCAGCACAGAAGCGCACCCCCTCCCCGACAGCGTCCACGTTGTCCTCCCGGCACCTGTGAGAGTGCTGCGGCACTTGGACAAGGGCAGTTACAGCCGGGAGCCCCTGGACAGCCCGGGCAGGCCCAGTGTCATCACAGGGCCCTTAGAGATGGGAGAGGGGGCTGGAGGAGACACGCCTATAGAGGAGTGTCAGTGAGATGCTGAGAGATGGGCTTTGGAAAAAGGAGGAGGGGCCGCAAGCCCAGGAATGCCGCGGCCTTCAGGGAAGAGGTGAGGAAAGCACTCTCCCCCAGAGCCTCCAGCAGGAGCCAGACAGTCTGGTCCTGGAGCTTAGCCTGGAGAGGCCTGCCTGGAGCTTCTGGGGGGTGGAGCACAAGATAACAAGTCTGGCCCTGGAGTTTAGCCCGGAGAGTCCTGCCTGGAGCTTCTGGGGGGTGAAGCACAAGATAACAAGTCTGGCCCTGGAGCTTAGCCCGGAGAGTCCTGCCTGGAGCTTCTGGGGGATGGAGCACAAGATAACAAGTCTGGCCCTGGAGCTTAGCCCGGAGAGGCCTCCCTGGAGCTCTGAGGATGGAGCACAAGATAACAAGTCTGGCCCTGGAGCTTAGCCCGGAGAGGCCTGCCTGGAGCTTCTGGGGGGTGGAGCACAAGATAGCAAGTTTGCATTGTTCTAGTCCACTTCTGTGTATGTGTGTGCTAAGTCACTCGGTCGTGTCTGACTTCTGTGACCCTCTGGACCTCAGCCCTCCAGGCTCCTCTGTCCATGGGACTCTGCAGGCAAGAACACTGGAGTGGTTGCCAGGCGCTCCTCAGGAGTCTTCCCCACCCAGGGATGGAGCGCGTGCCTCTTGTGCCTCCTGCGTGGGCACCAGCTTCTTTGCTGCTGCTCTGCCTCTAGCCCACTCTTAGGGGTGGTTTTTGCAGCAGCCACAGGAAACTTCTGCACGATGCGATTTCTTCTTCCTCAACTCAGGGGGTGGTGTCGTCGGGGGGGTACCTGGGAGCCAGCTTTGTGCTGCTTTTGGGTCTGGCAGTCGAACGGGGCCCTTGGGCCCCTTCCTGGTCTTCCCAGGCTGCTCTATGGACCCTGATGCATCCCCAGAATGTCCTGGGGTGTCTTCTTGGGGGTTCTGGTGCCCCCCGGGGGCTACATCAGCCCAGAAGAGCTGCCACCTCCCTTCCCTGGTGAACTTGAGGCCACCCCTCCCCCCACCTCGCTCCAGGGCCCTCCCTGCCCTCCATTCCAGGGTTCCAACCATACTGGCAGACCCCTCCCCCCATAAAAGGAGAGTGTCTGCACAAACTCCTCCTCTCTCGGCTCTTTACTAACCATTACCACCCCCTCCACCCCCACTGGGTGAGAGGTCCAGACCCCAGCCAGGTTCTGACACCGTGCAAGAGTGCGTGTCTTCTGGTGCCCCGTGTGGCGTCCGATCTCCTTCACGCCAGCAACACAGCTGGAAAGCGGCCAGGACAAGGCCTATGCTAACACCAAGTCGGCGCTTTCACTTTTCTTCTTTAAACACGTTGCTGCAGGAGCATTTGTTTGCGTTATTACAGGTCACTAGAATGAAATACGTTCACAGCCCTCAGCTTCTTCCACACCTCCTCACACTCACCCCCAGTGCAGTGGCAGCTGGGAGACACCAGGGTCCCATCATGGAGAAGGTGGTGCTGGTTACCAGACCACAGTGGGGGCCGGCCCTACAGAGGACCTGGGGGCACCCAGCCCAGCGTCAGGGGTGGCCTTTCTGGAGATAACCCTGCTGGGCCTCGTCACCTCTTGAGTGGTCCTGTCAGTGGAGATTATGGATTTGAAGTGCACGTCTTTATCATAAGGAAATTATTCAGAAATATAGGCAAATACTTCTGGTCGACACGTGTTTGCAAGGGCTTTAGTTACAATAAGAGGAGTGGGAAGTCCGATCTTTGGACCTGGAGTAGTTGAGGGAAGAGAGGGCAGAGAGCTCGTGAAACGTGGGCATGTGTGATGTAAGGTGTGAAACAGGAGGTGCACCTTATGTTGAGCGTTTCATCACACAAAACAGCGCAGGGACTTTTCGAGGCGACGGAGACTGTTTCACAGGTGGATAGTTATCTCCAGACTCATCGAGCTGTGTCCATTACACATGTACAGCTGTTTTGTCAACCACATACCTCAATTTGTTTAAAAATAGAAAAGTCGAGAACTCGCAGTGTTTCTCTGACATGAGCCCTGAAAGTGGATGGGAGAAAGCAAACACAAGGGTGGGCACGCGTGACACGCCGCGTCCTCACACTCGCCTGCTCTTCGAGAAGCCTTCCCCTGCACCTTGCAAACTCCTGGAATGGGGTAGATTTGCAGAAAGTTTGGTTTATTGAAGCAGACAGAAAGTGGCCCTCTTGTTCTCCTAGACAAGTGGCAGCCTGGTATGGTGCCAGGTGATGAGGCCACGCTCCCACCCCGGGGAACCTGCTGCACTTGTAATGAGCTTCCAGTTAGGGACAGGCAGACACCCATGTGACGGACGCGGTGGTGTTGGAGCCCCAGGGCGGATGCCGCTGGAGGCTGAGCATGGGTGGCCGAGGTCAGTGGTCCCATCAGAGCCCTCTGGCTGCTGCCCACCT
>SJXQ01008709.1:54915-74293 GCA_006408695.1 Aepyceros melampus | reverse complement strand
CACCCACACACACACACTCTCCCACACACACACACTCCCACACACTCCCCTCCCACACACTCACACCCACACACACTCCCACTCACATACACACTCACATACACACACACACACTCCCACACACACAGACTCCCACACACAGACTCCCACACACACTCCCATCCCACACACTCACACACACACACACACACACCCCCCCACACACACTCCCACTCACATACTCACATACACACACACTCTCCCACACACACAGACTCCCACACACACCCCCCCACACACTCACTCACACACACACACTCAAACACACATACATTCACACTGACACACCCCCCACCACCACTCACACACACACTCACTCACACATGGCAACTACTGGGGCCCTCCACCAGTGTCCACCCTGACCATCCAGCCGCAGGGCCCGCGAGAGGGCTGGATCCCTGCCAGCCGGGTGGACAGTGAGGGAGCCCCAGCCCTGAGCTGCCCAGGCCGCGGGCTGCACAGCTGTCCCTCGGGGACGGGTGTGGGCCCAGGGCCGCTGTGCCGGGCACCGCAGGGCTGTCTGGTGCTGCTGGTGCTCGGGGGCTTCGGGGGTGCTGGAGCCCCCGCAGCTGGAGCGCACCCGCCCTAGGCTTTCTGGTGGGTCTTCTGACCCCTCAGCCTCGGCTGGAGCGTGACCTCTGGAGCTCATTGAAGACCCTCCACCCACTAAAACCGCTCCTGGCCACCCACCTTGGCCTGAGGGTGCCAATCGGTGCCCCTGCCCGTCTTCACCCGCTCACCACCTGGTCTCTCCCCCAGAAGGAACTGCTGGCGGGGGACTCCGATGGCTTCTTGCTGTGACCCAGGCCCATGACAGGAGGGTTCCTGCAGGAGTGGGTGGCGTCTGCCCAGCTGAAGAGCCTCTCCCTCTGCAGAGGAGAAGTCAGGGTTCCTGGAGGCCCCTTCCACAGAGGCCAGAGCAGAAGGACACGTTTGTCTGTCATCTCTGGGTAATGACGCTTCTGTAGTCTTTGTGCTTTGTGAAGTTATTTTACAAATAATGAATTAAAGTGTCACAATGTCATCGGTTCCCATGTTTGTTAAGCTGATGGGGTAAGTTCGGAACACCCCAAGTTAGCTTGGCACCCTTTCCCGCGAGATCCGTTCTTCTCCAGCCCTCCCCCTCTCCAGCCCATGGCCTTGCCCTGTGCCCCGTCCCTGCCCTTTTGCCCTCATTCTCAGCCAGTTGTGGAGGATTTCTCTGCTCAGGGCCGTGGGTTCTGGCCCTCCTGGTGCAGGTCAGGATGTGGACTGCTGCCCCTGTCTTCCCGCCTGGGGGAATGCAGAGGTCGTTGCCTATGAAGGCCCGATCTGACCCAGCCTCCAGATGCTCCCAGACCCTGAGGACGTTCTGGGCAGAGGAAGGGAGGGGCCAGGTGCAGCCCTTGGCTCCTTTTGTCCTGAGGGCCTGTGAGTCCCTGGGGAGGACTGCGCGTCCTGGAGGCTCCATCCTAGACACCTCCTCAGGTTTGGGAATTAGGTGGTATTTGAAAGCCAAAAGGGATGCTGAGAACCATGCCTTTGCTCTCGCAGAGTCTGGAAGTGGGAAACACTTTAGATTCCCCTCCCCGGGGAGTGTGGTCTGGGGACCAGGGAGGGGGCCCTGGGCCGGCCTCTCTGGGAACTGCCTCCCTCCCCAGCCCCTCCTGCCCGCATGTGGGGTGGTGGTCACACCACATTGGCAGTGTATTGGATTTTAGACATTCTGCTGAGTAGTTAGTGGTACCTCCTGGTTGCTTTAATCAGTAGTCCTTAATAAGCATCTTTTCACATGCTTACTTGCCTCCTACATGACATCTTTGGTGGGGTGTCTGTTCAGATCTCTTGCACATTTTAAAACTGAGTTGCTTTCTTATTGTTGGAGTTTGTATATTTTGGATACAAGCCCTTTGTCAGATATCTTTTGGAAACGTTTTCCAGCCTGTAGCTGGTCTTTTTTTCTCTCTTGGCTGTGTATTTTGCAGGGAAGAAATATTTGTCTTTAGTGATGTTTGACACGTCAGCTTTTTATTCCATGGCTTGTGTTTTGATGTGTCTTAGAAAGCTACCACCAAACCCAAGGCCACCTTGATTTTCTCTTGTTACCATCTGGAAGTTTCATGTTTTACATTTTAAGTTTAGTTCTGAGGTCTATTCTGGATTAACTTTTTGGTTGAAATGTGTAAGGCTGCTGTCTAGATTCTTTCTTTCTTTCTTTTTTTTCTTTTTGCATGTGGATTCCTTGTTGTTCCAGGGCCATTTGTTGAAGAGATTATCTTTACTTCACTGTATTTCCTTTGCTCCTGTATCAAAGAGCAGTTGACTACATTTGTGTGGACCTATTTCTAGGCTCTCTATTTCTGCTCCATCACTCTGCTTGTCTCCTCTTTACTGTAATACCACACTGTCTTCATTTCTGAAGCCTTATAATAAATCTGGAAGGTGGCTGGTGTCAGTCCTCCAACTTTGCTGCCTTTACTGTTGTGATGCTAAACTTTACAATCAGTTTGTTGATATCTGCAACTTAACTTGCTAGAGTTCTGATTAGAACCACACAATTTATAAATGAGACTGAGAAGAACTGGCATCTTAACAACTGGAGTCTTTCTATCCACGAACATAGACTATCTCTCCATTTATTTAGATTCCCTTTGATTTATTCATCAGAGTTTTCTAGTTTCCTCCCGTATAGATCTTTTACACTTCATGTTAGATTTATACCCAAGTATTTCAGGTTTTTATGTTTATGTAAATGGCATTGTTTTTAGTTTCACATTCTAATTGTTTATTGCTGTTATATAGGCATATATAAAAGCAATTGATAGTATATATTAACTTTGTATCTTGTAACCTTGCTGTAATTGTTAATTATATACATCTTTAAAATTGTTTTTCCAAATTTTATTTGCAAAATAATTTTATTTCTTTCTTTCCAATTGACATACTTTTATTTCCTTTTCTTGTCTTATTACATTAGCTAGGACTTCCCATATGATACTGACTATAATTGATGAGGTGGCACATTTTTGCCTTTTTTCCAGTCTCAGGGTGGAGGATATTTAGGTTTTCACAGTAAAGTATGACCTTTTTTTGCAGATTTTTAAAAATCAAGTTGAGGAGGTTCTCTTCTATTCCTAGTTTGCTGAGCATTTTTAGAAAAAAATTTGAATGGTTATTGGATTTTGTCAAATGCTCTTTTTTTCCATCTAGTGGTATAATCAGATGATTTTTCATGTTCAGACTTTATATGATAGATTACATTAGTTGATTTTCAGATGTCCAACCTGGAATACATTTCACTTGGTTGTGGTATATAATTTTATTTTTATTTTTTTTAATTTTTGTGTATAATTTTTTAAAAGGCATTGTTGGGTTTGATTTGCTAATATTTTGTTTATGATTTTTGCATCTATGGTATGAGAGAGATTGATCTGTAGTTTTCTTTTCTTGTGACATCTTTGTCTGATTTTGGTATTAGGGTGATGCTGGCCTTGTAGAATGCCATAAGAAGAGACGGGACATGATGAGAAGGTGGCTGCAAAGGTGGGGAGGAGGCCTCAGGGTGGTGACACCCAGATGTGGGGTGAAGAGCAGAGGGTGGGACACTCTGGTTGCCGTCTAGGGGTTGGTGGAGCCTCTGAGTATCTCTCATCACTTTGGCCATGTCAATACACACTTGTACCATGCTGCAGCTGCCTGCAGTCTGGCCCTACTTTTGGGAATATGCTTCCCTCTCCTACTAGCACCACATTCTTTTTTAAACCTCAGCTCTTGGCTTACCTCCTCCACCCTGTGCTCCCAGGGGCCCCACTCCATTCTTGGGGCAACTGAAGCCCCCGCAAAGCCACAGGGTCAGTCATGCTCGTGACCTGCCCACTGCCTCCCCCGTGGCAGCCTGTGACTGGAGGGCTCCACTGGCTTTTGAGGCACACCTTCGTCCTAAAGTGGGTTTCCCCGGTTTCTTAGACAGTAAAGAATCTGCCTGCAATTCAGGAGACTAGGGTTTGATCCCTGGGTTGGAAAGGTCCCCTGCAGAAGGGAATAGCAACACAAACCAGTATTCTTGTCTGGAGAATTCCATGGACAGAGGAGCCTGGCAGGCTACAGTCCATGGAGTCACAGAGAGTTGGATGCAGCTGCCTGACTAACACGCTCTCCCCCTAAGTGCAAGCTGGTGCCCAGGTCTTAACGTGGACCCCTTGGCTTTTGTGGACGTGGCTGTGTCTGGTCTTGGTTTCGGTTTGGACCATCTGGTCTGAGGGTCGTCTCTGAGGCTGTGAATAGGGCCCTCCATCCCCGAAGCTGTGTTGGGTGACTCCTGACTCTATCCTAAGTGACCTGTGGGATGGGAAGCAACACAGTGTCTTCCTGGCAAGTGTCAGCTTCCCCAGACTGTGAGTCTCTTGAGGGCAGGAGTCAGTGGCATTTATCCATGTCCACTGTCAGCACTGTCGTCCACCCCCCACGGGCCCGGTCCTCCACCCGTCCATCCACCCGGCCACCTGCCCACTCTATCCGTGCATCCATCCACCCATCCGCTATTCTGTCTGTCCACCCATCCACCATCCACCCACCCATCCATCCATCCTTCCTTCCTTCCACTAATGTATCTGTCCATCCATCCATCCGCTATTCTGTCTGTCCACCCATCCACCATTCACCCATCCCTCCATCCATCCTTCCTTCCACTAATGTGTCTGTCCACCCATCTACCGTGTATCCATCCATCCACTAACCTATCTCTTCATCCATCTATCCATCCCTCCATCCATCCTCTGATCTATCTGTCCTTCCATCTACCATCCATCCATCCACCCACTGTTCATCCATCAGCCCATCCACCCACCTATCCACTATTCATCTGTCCATCTGTCCACCCAGGCATTCATTCCCTCCTCTTCTTTCTATTTCTTTCCCACTCCTTCCCCTCTCCCCTTTCCCCTTCACACAGGGCAGGAGTATTTCCAGAATGTGTGAGGAACAGCAGTAGCTGTGAAGTCTCTGTCTGGAATGTGGTGACTCAGGGGTCCAGCAGGAGGAGATGAGGTCAGAGGGGACTCAGGTTATGTGGGATCTTGCAGGCTGTGATGAGGCCTTAGCTGTACTCTTGAGTGGGCTGGGAGACTTTGGTGGCTTCCAAAGTGAGTGGAGGGGTGATGTGATCTATCTGTGCTGGCAAGGCTCCCTCTGGCAGCTACACTGAGAAGACACTTGAATGGTGGCAGCCATGGCAAAAATTCAAATAACCAGTAATGGTGATGGGGCAGGACAGCAGTGACGGAGGGAGAAGCCGTAGGGTGCCGAATGTTCTGACAGTAGACCCGCCGGGCCTGCCATGGCTGACGGTGCACATGAGACAGAGTGGAGAGCCAAGGGCCATGTGGATTCTGGGCAGCTAGAGGGACAGACTCCAGTTATAGAGGAGAGAGAGCGAAGAGCCAAGGGCGATGTGGGTTGGGCGCTGGAGGGATGGATGCCATGTATAGAGGAGAGACGGAGTGAAGAGCCAAGGGCGATGTGGATTCTGGGCAGCTGGAGTGGTAGACGCCAGGTATAGAGGAGAGACAGCTGGGCATAGAGCAGGTTTGGGGGATTTCAGGAGTTCATGCCCTTGTAGCTCAGTCGCTAAAGAATGTGCCTGCAATGCAGGAGACCCAGGTTTGATTCCTGGGTCAGGAGGATCCCCTGGAGAAGGAAATGGCTATCCACTCCAGTACTGTTGCCTAGAGAATCCCATGGACAGAGGAGCCTGGTGGGCTGCGGTCTATGGGGCCACAAGAGTTGGACACAGGTGGACACGTCAAGCCCACGAGGCCAGCAGATGTCCGAATGATCTAAGTGGAGATGGTGATGGAGCAGCTGGACGCGGTTCTGGACTTCAGGGGCATTGGAGAATGTCCCAGAGGAAACCACGGGGCTGACTGACACCCCACAAAAGGGTGCGGAGGAGGAGACCTTGGGTGAGTGGCCTGGGCCCCTGATGCTGAGAGACTGGGCCTGTGAGGAGGAGCGGTCCCAGGGAGGGGTTGGGCAGGGCTGAGGGAAGAGGTGCCCCCTGCAACGGCTCTGCCTCTGCTCAGCCTGGCTGAGGCGCTGAGGCTCACGTGGTGGAGACAGAGTGGTTTGTTGAGGCGCTGGGGCTGGGGCTTGTGAGAAGGAGAGTGGGAGTCCCTGCCCCAGGTTGAGAGAGATGTTTGAGACTTCTGGACAGTTGGAGTAATTCCCCCAGGGCCTAGGAAAAACCTACAGACATGGAATTCCTGTGCCCACCCTCAGAGGGATTTGGCATGAGCAGCTTCAAGCCCACACACTGGAACTCCCAAGTAGGTGCTGACCAGGGCACACCTGCTGGGCCAGCAGACACCTGCAGGGGGACACCTGCTGGGCCAGCAGACACCTGCAGGGGGACACCTGCTGGGCCAGCAGACACCTGCAGGGGGACACCTGCTGGGCCGGGAGGTGCCAGCCCCTTGCTGGCAGCAGCCCTGACGCTGTCTGGGTTTTTGCCTGTGTTGGATTTTCCAGCCTCGTTTCTCCAGCTTCCTGCAGACGTGTGTCCACGGTGTCTGTCCCCACAGGCTTCTCTGGGCAGCAGGCGTCCTGCTCAAGGGCCAAGAGCTGAGGGTAGGCTGTCCGTCCCCTCCCCCGCCCCCCCAGCTCAGCAGCCTGTGCAGCGGAGCCTGGGGCGGCTGCTCATCAGTTGTCTCTTCCCTGACCTGCTGCACCCGAGGGAATGTCTGTCTGCTGAGTTCTGTTTTGAGAAAAGTTTGTGTTCCTCAGGCAGCTGGGGAATCCTTCAGAATCCCCTTGGTGCCCAATCAACTCACAGTTGATGAGCATTCTGGTCCAGAATAACGGGAGAAGTTTTTGGAGCTGGGCACTGAGGGGCTGCCTGCCTTGAGGCATCATTAAAAAGAAGGCAGGTGAAGGCCTGGGGTCAGCGAGTGGGGGGTGTTCTGGCTCATTAGGCTCGGGCGACACGCCAGGATGTCACGCTGAGGACAGTGAGGACCTTCCCAATTAACAATGACATCACATCCTTCCGGGGTTCAGCTCAGAGGAGACAATTAATTTCAAATAACAAGCAGTTGCCTCCCAGGCAAGTGATGCCCCTCCTGAGAGTGGGGGGTGTCTGCTGGGAGGCAGGGCCGCAGGAGGGGAAGGTTGAGTGAGACCTGGACTGTCTCCTCCTCTCGCTCCCCAGGCCACGGGGCTGGGGTGTGGAGAGTGTCCAGGCCTTGGCAGCCGCCTGCTCTCCCAGTCCCCATGGAGTCTCCCTGCGGAGTCCTTCTGGTGGGTCTCCTGGCAGCCTCAGGGCACACCCGGGAGGAAGACCAGCCAACCTCAGTGTGTGCAGGTCACCCTTCTTCCACCTGTATACCCCGGACCAAGAACCTGATGAGGCTGGAGCCCCAGATCCCAACGCCTCCTTCCCCTGGAGGTCCCCAAGGGCAAGCACAATCTCGACCACCTATCAGATTCATTTTGCCTTTTTTTTTTTTTTTCATTTTTATATACTTGAAGCTCAACATTCAGAAAACGAAGATCATGGCATCTGGCCCCATCACTTCATGGGAAATAGATGGGGAAACAGTAGAAACAGTGTCAGACTTTGTTTTTTTGGGCTCCAAAATCACTGCAGATGGTGACTGCAGCCATGAAATTAAAAGGCGCTTACTCCTTGGAAGAAAAGTTATGACCAACCTAGATAGTATATTCAAAAGCAGAGACATTACTTTGCCGACTAAGGTCCGTCTAGTCAAGGCTATGGTTTTTCCTGTGGTCATGTATGGATGTGAGAGTTGGACTGTGAAGAAGGCTGAGCGCCGAAGAATTGATGCTTTTGAACTGTGGTGTTGGAGAAGACTCTTGAGAGTCCCTTGGACTGCAAGGAGATCCAACCAGTCCATTCTGAAGGAGATCAACCCTGGGATTTCTTTGGAAGGAATGATGCTAAAACTGAAGCTCCAGTACTTTGGGCACCTCATGCGAAGAGTTGACTCATTGGAAAAGACCCTGATGCTGGGAGGGATTGGGGGCAGGAGGAGAAGGGGACGACCGAGGATGAGATGGCTGGATGGCATCACAGACTCGATGGACGTGAGTCTGAGTGAACTCCGGGAGTTGGTGATGGACAGGGAGGCCTGGCGTGCTGCAATTCATGGGGTCGCAAAGAGTCGGACACGACTGAGCGACTGAACTGAACTGATATACGGTGGGATCACACAGAACATGGTCTTTTGTGCCTGGCCATTTGCGCTTGATGTCACGTGTGTGTGACTCCTGCAGCGATGTGTGGCTGTTGTTCGCTGGTCCTCACTGCTGGGTGTCCTCCGCTGCACAGACCACGGTTCACCTACTCAGTCGTTGAGGTCGTCTCCGTCTTTCGGTTGTTGTGAAGTATGTTGCTCTGATAATGTCTTTGGGAAGAACACTCGTGCAGTTCTGTTGGGTGAGTATGCAGGAGTGAAACTGCTGGGTCCCAGGTCAGTGTGTCCGCCTTTACAGATCACCGTCTTCCCCGGTGAGTGCTGGGCTTTCCAGTCCCTTCAGGGGTGCAGGCATGACCCGCATCCTCACTAACATGTAGTACCGTCTGTCTTCATTTTGACTATCTTGGAGGGTGTGTATCATACTGTGCTTATTTAACTTACATGCAGAGTCCCTCATGAGAAACGCTGGGCTGGAAGAAGCACAAGCTGGAATCAAGATTGCCGGGAGAAATATCAAGAACTTCAGATATGCAGATGACACCACCCTTATGGCAGAAAGTGAAGAGGAACTAAGAAGCCTCTTGATGAAAGTGAAAGAGGAGAGTGAAAAAGTTGGCTTAGAGCTCAACATTCAGAAAACGAAGATCATGGCATCTGGTCCTGTCACTTCATGGGAAACAGTGGAAACAGTGTCAGACTTTATTTTTGGGGGCTCCAAAATCACTGCAGATGGTGATTGCAGCCATGAAATTAAAAGATGCTTACTCCTTAGAAGAAAAGTTATGACCAACCTAGATAGCATATTCAAAAGCAGAGACATTACTGTGCCAACAAAGGTCCATCTAGTCAAGGCTGTGGTTTTTCCAGCAGTCATGTATGGATGGAAGAAAGCTGAGTGCCGAAGAATTGATGCTTTTGAACTGTGGTGTTGGAGAAGACTCTTGAGAGTCCCTTGGACTGCAAGGAAATCCAACCAGTCCATTCTAAAGGAGATCAGCCCTGGGTATTCTTTGGAAGGAATGATGCTAAAGCTGAAACTCCAGTACTTTGGCCACCTCGTGCGAAGAGTTGACTCATTGGAAAAGACTCTGATGCTGGGAGGGATTGGGGGCAGGAGGAGAAGGGGACAACAGAGGATGAGATGGCTGGATGGCATCACTGACTCAATGCACCTGAGTTGAGTAACCGGGAGTTGGTGATGGACAGGGAGGCCTGGCGTGCTGCGATTCATGGGGTCGCAAAGAGTAGGACACGACTGAGCCACTGAACTGAACTGATGATGGAGGAAGAGGGTCTGTCTTGCTTGTTTGCCATTAGGATATAAGTCAGGCCTCCCTTGATCTTGGGTTCAGGAGAGCAGAACGCAGTTTTCTCTTCATTCCCAGTGGGGTGGCCCTGCT
The DNA here is from genome assembly GCA_006408695.1 of Aepyceros melampus. Lineage (NCBI taxonomy): Eukaryota > Metazoa > Chordata > Mammalia > Artiodactyla > Bovidae > Aepyceros > Aepyceros melampus. Next base: position 64,662 of record SJXQ01008709.1, on the reverse strand, counting down.
GATGCTCAGCATTGGGCTGGTCTGAGGGTCGCCTTGGAGATGATGGGCCAGCCATGTCCTCAATGTGCTCCCCTAGCCTCTCCCTCTGAAGCGCATGTGCTTGCTAATGAGCTCGCTTCAAAGCAGAGGTGTCTCTGCGGCCTTAGTGTTGCCGTGAGCCGGTGGTGGCTTAGGCCCGCGCAGTCACTGCCCGCGGGACCCCCTCAGGCAACACTGCCATTGCCAGGAGCTGGGATGGGGTCTTGCTCCCCCTCCCAGAGGCCCTGTGACCCTGTGCTCAGTCCCTGGTGTGGGTGTGACCAGGCCGCCCTCGCAGCACAGTGTGCTTGGCGTGCTGACCTCTTGGCAGGATGAAGCAGAGGTAGAGCCTCTCTGCAGAGGAGGCTCACGGCTGCACCACGAGCACACCCCGGTCTGAGCCTCTGTCCACCGCTTCCTCGCACGGGAACGAGAGGACGCGGTACCCCAGGGGGAGGCAGCGGGCGGGAAGGGGCAGTGCAGCGGGTCGACACGTGTTATTTTTTCCTCTTTAAAAATTAATTATTTTTTAATTAGTTGATTCACACTTCAGGTGCCCAATAAAGGGGACCCAGTTATACAGATGTGTGTGTGTGTGCGTTCTTTCCCAGGCCGTTTCCCGTTACAGGTTATTGCAAGACACTAGATACAGTCCCTGTGCCGTACAGTAGGTCCTTTCGTAGTAGTGGGTGTACGTTGCTGCTGCTGCTGCTGAGTTGCTTCAGTCATGTCCAGCTCTGTGTGACCCCGGAGATGGCAGCCCACCAGGCTCCCCCGTCCCTGGGATTCCCCAGGCAAGAACACTGGAGTGGGTTGCCATTGCCTTCTCCAGTGCGTGAAAGTGAAAAGGGAAAGTGAAGTCGCTCAGTTGTGGCTGACTCTTTAGCGATCCCATGGACTGCAGCCCACCAGGCTCCTTTGTCCATGGGATTTTCCAGGCAAGAGTGCTGGAGTGGGGTGCCCCAAAACTTAATTCATCCCTCAGCCCTGCTTCCCCTTCGGTAACCATAAATTTATTTTCCATGTCTGTGGGTCTTTTTCTGCTTTGTAAGTACATTCATCTGTCTCATTTTTAGACTCCACATGTAAGTTATGTCGTATGGCGTCTGTCTCTGTCTGACTCATCTCACGCAGTGTGAGGGTCCCTGGGTCCACGCATGGTGCCGCACGTGGCATTCTTCCGTCTTTGAGGCCAAGTAGGTTCCACTGTATGCATGGACCATGTCTTTATGCAGCACACTGACTCCGTGTCGTGGCTACCGTGGGGAGTGCTGCTGTGGACACTGGGGTGTGTGTATCTGTTTTTGTTTTGGGTATATACTCAGGAGTGGAGTTTCTGGATCATATGGTAGTTTTATTTTTAATTTTTGGAGGAAATGCAATCTTTTCCCACAGGGGCTGTCCCCTGAAGCTAGATCGTGCCTTTGCGTCTGTCTGGCTTCCTTCCCCATGACCTTTGCCCTAGGGGAGATTCCTCGCACTGGCTCCAGCTATCATTTGCAGAATATTTTTCTGGGTTGTCTTTTCGTTTACTTGATGGTTTTCTTTGCTGTGCATACAATAGACTATTATTCGTCCTTAAGTGCCGAGTGCCAGCGTGAGGAACTCCACCCACGGCAAAGGTCATGAGGAAGGAGGCTTGGCATACGCAAAGGCGTGATCAAGCCTCAGGAAAGCCCCTGTTCCCGAGCATCTACCCCCAAAACCAGAGTCTGTTTTATGCTCTCACCTACACCTCTGACTACGGGGGGCTCTCCCCCATAACCATCTCTCTCGGAGGAGTTAACTTGCAGCTCCAATTGATAAAATTCCTGGGCGTGACAAGAGTGTTTCAGCTTACAAACTCCTCTGAAGGTTATCTAGCCTGCCTGTATAGGTTCGTCCGGCCAAATGTGATTGTTTACAGCCTCCCAACAGCGAGAGGCACGAGATGTTTTAGACTTACTAAAGGCAGATTCTTTTAGGAAGTTAGAATTTATTAGTATAGTGGGTTGATGAGGAATTTTATTGGTGAAAGGATTTCACTTGTTGGGCTGATGTTTTGTTGCTAAATTTTCATATTCCCTGCCCTTATAATGAATATAATGAGCATATAAGAGAAATAAGTATTAACCTTTAAGATTAATCATGTTAACCTTGGGTTAGATAAATTCCTTTCTTGATTGTAACTCATTACACCCTTACCCTATAGGAATGTAACTTTATCTGGAGGGTGGTGCCTGGTTTAAGAAAAAACACCCTTGGAAAAAATGAGTTTTTTGGTTATCAGAAAGAGAGGGTCATGAAGTGTCAGCAGGCCTCATGGCCAGAAGATGATGTGAAACCCCTAAGACCTTTTTTGTATGTAAAGCCCCCGATTTTGATAAAGGTCAGGACTGCTGACCCCCGCGTGACTTTGTATTCATCCCTATGTGTAACAAAAGGTATATAAGCAAACCTGAAAATAAAGAAAACGGATCAGTTTCCGGAAAGACTGATTCCCCCATGTCGTTCTTTCTTGTCCTCCGTATTTCTGGCTGAATTCCCATCTGGAGCGCGGGTGCCCGCCATGTCTGCTTACTTGTCCCGGCTTTCAAGTCCATGCAAAAAGGTACCCAAGGAGGGGCACCTTTCGATGTTCAAGTGGTGCCGGTGGCCCAACGTAGATGGTGCAAATTCCTTGTCTTGGAATTTTATTGGTATCCCGTGTAAACCAAGTTATTCAGCCTCTTTCTCTCCTCTAATATCTCTTACTGTTTTCTGGCTGAATTCCCATCTGGCACTTGGGTCCTCACCAAGCCTACTAATTCTGCCTGGGCTTCTAAGATTGGACTGGGGAGGCCTCTGTGCCTCCTCTCCTTCGGGAGAACGGAAAGACGCCTGTGGCCTACATAGGTGGTGATTGGTATTCCACATAAACTAAGTTATTCAGCTCCTTTTTTCTGCAAATTTCCTAATCTCTCTATATCTGTAATTGAATAAGTTCTTTCCTAGTACGCCGACTCCGTCTCCACCTTCGAATCACCCTGGATCCACCGGGGCTGGACCCCGGCACTTAAGAAAGAAAGAAATCCTGATGTGTGTGATAACATGGATGCGCCTGGAAGATGTCATGCTCAGTGAAAGAAGCTGGACCCAGAGGGCAGATGGTGCCCGGTTCCTCTCGCATGGGGCATCACAGCAGTCTAACTCACAGCAGCAGAGCAGGATGGAGGTGCCAGGAGCTGGGAGGGAAGAGGCATCTGTCAGCGGTTGCAAAGTTCCTGCTGTGCGGTGAGTGAGTGCTGCAGCCCGGCCGCACACACGGGGCTCACAGTCAGCAGCGCTGTTTGCACCTGCATTTTCAAGAAGGGAAGAAGGAGGTGGTGGTGTGGCCTGGGCTGGCCCTCTGCTCCCAGACCGCACTTCCTGAGAGAGAGCAGGAACCTGCCCCTGCCCCACGCACCCAGAGCTAGGTCCTTGGCCAGCTAATGGGCAAGCGTGTTTGGCTCTGTCCTGGGCACACCGCACCAGGTGCTGACACAGGAGGAGGAGGCAGGTCCCTGTCCGCTTGAGGGGCACAGTGCAGGCACGCCTCAGGAGTTGCTGCTGGTTGCAGAGAAAACCCGGACTTAGTTGCCAGTGTTACAAGAAACGCTCTAAAGACAACATTTTAAAGAAAGACATCACACCTTGCGCTCACATGGTGTGAAGTTTCTTCCTAGTAACACCAGTTTCATCATTACCAATAGACAAGGTTTACTTTTGTTAGAATTCACCTTACAGTCCCTTCTTCTGTAACTTGAATAAAAGCGCATTTTACAAGGTAAGAGTGGAAGGGGTAGGGTGCACAGTCGGCCAGAGCTGTCTGGGCAGAGGAGCTGCGGGCTGCCGAGTGCGCCTGGCTCCTCTCCACCGCCTCTCTGCTGATGTGCAGAGGGCGACGGGAGGCCCTGTGGGCAGTGGCGAGGGCTGTCCCACCCTCAGCCACGCCATGTGACTTGACGCTTTCTGGGCCAACCTCCGCCTTGGAGGGTCTCCTGCCCGGGGCCTCCTGGAGTGGAGAGCAGCCGGGAGGGAGATAGGCCTCGGCCCCACGGTTTAGCGGAGACAAGTTCCGCCAAGAGCTGTGGCCGCTGTTCCCCCACGCCTTCTGGTCTGTGTGTGTGCTCTTCGTAAGGAGTCTGTTCAGACCGTTTGCCCGTTAAAACGGCTGAGGTCTTTGTGTTATTCTTGGGCTTCAGATACAAGTTGCTGAGGTAAAGGGTCTGAGGTTGTAAACCATTTTCTCTGTCAGGCTGGCTTTTAACTGCCGCTTGTAGAGCAGATTTTAATTTTGATGAAATCCAATGATACATTTTTTTTAAATGGATTTTGGTTTTACTTTCTTAGCAAAGAAATTTTTGCTTAACCCAAAGTAAACAAGATTTTTCTTCAGGTTTTTTTATCTAGAAGTTTCAGATTTTATATTTAAGTCTATGACCTATTTTCAGTTTATTTGTATATCGTGTGAGTTATTAAAGCCCACTTTGAGGAGTCCAGATTTCCAATTTTTCCAGTGACGTTTATTATAGAGACTCTCCTTTCTCCTTTGCATCCTTGCCAAAAACCATTTGTCTGTTTCTAGCCTCTCTCTTCCTGTAACAGACAGGCTCCCCAGGTAGGGCGGTGGCAAAGAATCCACCCGCCAATGCAGTGGGCTTGCCGCCTGGGTTGGGAAGATCTGAGGGAGTAGGAAGTGGCGCCCTGCTCCGGGACTCTTGCTGGAGACTCCCTTGCACAGCGGAGCCTGGCGGGTGCAGCCAGGGTCGCACACACGCACCCTGTTTCTGCTCGGCTCCATGACCTGCGACTCTGTCTCGATGCTGATACCACACTGTTTTGCTCTCTTAGAATAATGTCTGAAATCTGGCTGTGTTTTTCCAACTTTGTTGCTCTTTTGCAAAGTTGTTTTGACTATCCTAGGGCCTTTTCTTTACATTTTAGAATCAGCTTGGCAGTGTCTAGAGAAGTCTGCTCATATTTTGGCTGGCATAACACTGAATCCCAGATGAGTTTGGGGGGATTGTTATCTTAGCAATATTGAGTCTTTCAAAGAGACTGTGGTTTATGTCTTCATCACTGTAGGCTCCAATCTCCTCCACGCCATTCTCTGGCTTTCAGCGCACGGCTCATGCACATCTTTGGTAAGAGGTACACTTACCTATTTTGAAATATTTGAAAACTAGTCCAGTTTCTTATGGCAACCCACTCCAGGGTTCTCGCCTGGAGAATCCCAGGGATGGAGGAGCCTGGTGGGCTGCCGTCTATGGGGTAGCACAGGGTCGGACACGACTGAAGCGACTTAGCAGTAGCAGCAGCAGCATATAGAAATAGAGCTTTTGATTTTGAATATTGACCTGTGTCTGCAGCCTTATTGCCCACTTTGAATACTGACCTGCGTCTGTGGCCTTATTGCCCACTTTGAGTACTGACCTGGGTCTGCAGCCTTACTGCTCACGTTGAATACTGATCTGTGTCTGCGGCCTTATTGCTCTAACCCTGTTTTATGGTTCCGTTTCCTTGTCCCTTCTGCTGGGTGTGTCAGCTGTGAACAGCTTGTTCCTTTCCTGCCTGGACTCCTTGTGTTTCTCTCCCACTGTGCTGGGTTGGCGAGACCTTCCAGTAGCGTGGACTGGGGCCAGTGAGCGCAGACCCCCGTCCTGTTGTTGGTGCTGGGGCAGGTGCTCTGCAGATGCGCTTTGTCAGACTGGAGGGGTTCTTGTGTTGGTGGTGAGAGAGCTAACTTAGGTTGATAAGGAGTCCAAGCCTAAGGCCCCTTTAAGGAGGACGTCAGCCTTCTTTTTCACTCTTTTGCCTTAGACAAGTAGGCCTTGCAGGCACCAGTATCTCTCGTTCAAGGACTTGCCTCTGTTTTGAACTTCGGATGAATATTGTGGAAGAAGGCCTCGGTAAAACGCCCACAGCCTTGAGCTCTGGGTTAGCCTTCCTTCTGATTAATCTTGTGCTGATGTCATCGCAGGATGTATGTTATGGGAAAGGGTCTGGGCAAAATTCGCACAGCCTTAGGTATTTTTTATCTCTTCTCAGCAGCTGGCTGAGGAGTATACAAACCCCTGCTTAAACTAATAAGGCAGATACTCTCCTGCCCTCTTCTGATGTCTGTGTCAGAAGCTTTTTCTGTGACTTCCACTTTAAATAGAATCTGTACAAAGTTCTGAGTGACTGAGACTGTCTTTGGTCCTGGAGTTAGGTCTCCTTCGGAACGATGAATCTGGCAGCACCGATCACGTTCATCATAAGCTGTCAGTAGTTTGCTGAGACTCTTTTCCAGGGATGAAGGTTTTCAGGAATGAATTTTGTCATGTCTTTCTGCATCTCTTGAGATGATTATATGGTTTGCCCTATAAAATCTGTCATCATGTTGTTGATGTTTTAAAGTCTGTTGTTTTAAGATCCGAAATCAGTCACATTAATTGATTTTCAAATGTTAGGACCAGCCACACTTGGGCCTGATGCATTATGCCTTGTGTCCATGGTTGGATTCTATGGGTTAGAATTTGTTTAGAAAGGCTGTGTCTATATTCAGGAGAAATATGTCCTGTAGCTTTTGTTTTTTTGGGGTAATATCTCTTTTGCCTCTGAATCAAGGTAACATTGGCCTTATAGAATGAGCTGGGAAGTATTCCCTTCTCTGCAGTTTTCTGGAGAATTGTGAGCGTTATTTTTCCTTTAAGTGCTTGGGGAGCTCACCGGTGAAGCCGTCTCTCCTGAAGTTCTGGGGGATGTGGCGAGGCTTCTGTCTGCGAGTCTCACTGGCGTGGGGCTGTTAGCGTCCCTGTTTCTTTTTAGTGCGTTGGTGCTGCGTGTTTTTCAAGCTGTTTCTTTAATCTAAGCTGTTACATTTATTGGCACAAAGTTGTTTGTAATGTTTTCTTACACTTTGAAGAGTATGTAGTGATGTCACCACTCTCAATCTTGATATTTTTAATTTGTGTCTTATTTTTCCTGATCAGCTTGAGTAGAGATATATCAATTTTATCGATGCCCTCAAAGAAGCAGTTTTTGGCTTCATTGACTTTCTCTCTCCACCGCCCCATGTTTAATTTCATTGATTTCTGTTCTGATCTTTATCATTTCCTTTATTCTGTTTATTTTGTGCTTAGTTTATTATTATATTTCTGGTTTCTTCATATGGAAGCTGATCTCATTGATTTAAGGCCTTTCTTCTTTCCTAACATAGGTGTTTGATGCTATAAATTTCTCTCTTAAGTATTGCTTTAGGGGAATCCCACAATTTTTGATATGTTGTGCTTTTATATTGATTTAAAACCATTTTGTATTACTCTTCTGATTGTTGGTTTAACTAACAGGTTATTTAGAAATGTGCTGTTTCCAAATAGCTGGAGACTTCCCAGATACCCCCCTCTTCTGTTAGTTTCATCTGCTTCTGTTGTGGTCAGGAACACACTTCGTGTCGCCTTCCGTTCCCCTGAATGGGGCCGCGTGCGTCGGGAGTGCGGGTCTGCCTTGCTCATGCTCCTCGTGCGCTGGACGAGCACGCCCGCCTCTGTGTCCGTGAAGCGCCCTCCACGCGTCCGTTGGGTCAGGTTCACGGCTGTGCAGTTTCCTGTGTCCTCCCGCTTCCCCTCGCCTGGCCTCCTTGGGTCTCATGAGTGCGGCTGTCTCCAGGTGAAACCTCCTCCGTCTGGCACTGGCTGTTGCTTGGGGTCTTTCACCTCTTTGAGCGCCTTATCGTCTTTGATTTTGTGCTGATGATCACAGTTGGAGCACACTTTGAAGGAGTGCTTGGTGCTTGCTCTGATGCTGTCTTCCTCCAGGAGGCATCTTTGTTGGCTTTTGCTTCTTCCAGACACGTGGTAGTGCTGGTTGTCTATGCTCCTGCCAAGGTCAAAGTCTGCACTTCGTGTTCTGATCGTCCTGGGCCCCAGGGAGCTGGGCCTTGTGCGAATCACACTCACACCCTGCGTGCTGCCACTTCCCAGGCAGGTTGTGGGTTTGCAGGGTCACCGTGTCAGTGGGGCCTATGGGGCCTCAGCTGCCTGAGGGCTGAGTCAGGGCTTCCCTGCCAGACACCATTGGCCTGCGACCCCAGCCTGGCAGTTCCTCACTGAACCTTGTCCCTTTGGTGCTTTTGAGATTAAAACATGGTTCACTCCCCATATCTGGTTGTCCTCTAGGAAAGCACTGATTTGAAGTGCTTGATTCTCCAGCCTGGGTCTCCTCTGAGGCTCTGGTGCTCTAGTTTAGACATCCGATCTCCTGGCCAAGTCCTCGATCCATGCTCAGGAAGCGTCTCTGGGCTGGCACGCCCTGCATGAGTGTCCTTGGTTCTGGGCATGTGTGAGGTAGTTCCTCATAGAGGCTCTGCCCAAGCTCCGGTCTGGAGGGACCAGAGCCGGGGCCTCTCTCTCCCTCAGGTGTCCCGATGTGTCTTCCCTGGGCCTCTGTCTCTGGAGTTCTAAAGGGTCACACTGGGCTTTGCCGCCTTCCCTAACCCCCCATTTTCAGCCCCTAGTGAGCTACATTAAAGCCTCAACTGTGTGGATCATGACAAACGGTGGAAGATTCTTAAAGAGATGGGAATACCAGACCACCTTACCTGCCTGCTGAGAAATCTGTATGCAGGTCAAGAAGCAACAGTCAGAACATGGAACAGACTTGTTCCAAATTGGGAAAGGAGTATGTCAAGGCTGTCTGTTGTCACCCTGCTTATTAACATATGTAGAGAATATCATGCGAAATGCCTGGGCTGGAAGAAGCACAAGCTGGAATCAAGATTGCCGGGAGAAACATCAATAACCTCAGATATGCAGATGACACCACCCTTATGGCAGAAAGCAAAGAGGAACTAAAGAATGTCTTGATGAAAGTGAAAGAGTAGAGTGAAAAAGTTTGCTTAAAGCTCAACATTCAAAAACTAACATCATGGCATCTGGTCCCATCACTTAATGGCAAATAGAGGGGAAAACAATGGAAACAGTGATAGACTTTATTTTCTTGGGCTCCAAAATCACTGGATGGCGATTGTAGCCATGAAATTAAAAGGCGCTTGCTCCTTGGAGAAAAGCTGTGACAAACCTAGACAGTGTATTAAAAGGCGGACGAAGTCATAATACTTTGCAGACAAAGGTCTGTTTGGTCAAACTGTGGTTTTTCCAGTAGTCATGTATGGATGTGAGAGTTGGACCATAAAAAAGGCTGAGCCCTGAAAAATTGATGCTTTTGAACTCTGGTGTTGGAGGATTCTTGAGAGTCCCTTGGCCTGCAAAGAGATCCAACCAGTCCATCCCAAAGGAAGTCAGGCCTGACTGTTCACTGGGAGGACTGATGCTGAAGCTGACCTCTAATACTCTGGTCACCTAATGTGAAGAGCCGACTCACTGGAAAAGACCCTGATGCTGGGGAAGATTGAAGGTGGGAAAAGAAGGGGACGACAGAGGATGAGATGGCTGGATGGCATCACTGACTCAGTGGGCATGAGTTTGAGCAGGCTCTGGGAGATGGTTAAGGACAAGGAAGCCTGGGGTGGTGCGGTCTGTGGGGCCGCAAAGAGTTGGATGCGACTGAGTGACTGAGCAGGAAGACGTGAACCGGGAGCTGGTGGACACACTGCTCCCTGCTTCCCCAGGCAGGCTTCTCTCTGGTCCCTGCTCCTCTGAGCCAGCACCCTCAGTCCCATTCTGAACCGCTGCTGTTGTCCCCTTGGTGGAGAGGGTCCTCTGCCACTGTCTGGGGGGAATTAAAGGC
>SJXQ01008709.1:28492-44210 GCA_006408695.1 Aepyceros melampus | reverse complement strand
CTAAACTCCACACCCCAGCTTCTCAGAAAACAAGCCACACGGTAGGGCCTGGACTTCCTGCCTCCGCACAGAGACCTTATCTGTACCCAGGACTTCCGAGGCCTCCTGCCCGCAGGTGGGGCTGGCCTCCCCCTGCTGTGCTGAGCTCTGCACCCCACCCCACACCCCAGGAACCCTACCCGGCTTCCTTCCTGGCTCTGCCTGCTTGCTCTTGTGGCTTCCAGCCTCAGTGTAGAAACTCCCAGCCCCGCGGTCTCTCCCACCTCTGCCCTCGGTCATGAGGTCCTCCCGTCCACACCCTGCTAGTGCCAGGTGGGCAGGGGGCCTGTGACTGTGTTTGTAGGAGGAAGGGACCCATTCCTGCACCCCGCTCTCTGCCCCTGCTCTGCTCTTCCGCCCCACGCTGCCTAGCCAACCCGTATGGGAGACCCCCAACCACATGGACCACTCGCCCAAAGAGGGCTGCTTGGAGCTGTTTGTGTTGCCTGGGATGGCTGTTTCTACTTGTTTGGTGCCTACATGCTAAGTCGCTTCAGTCGTGTCCGACTCTGTGTGACCCCATGGACTGTATGTAGGCCGTCAGGCTCCTCTGTCCATGGGCTTCTCCAGGTAGGAATACTGGAGTGAGTGACCGTGCCCTTCTCCAGGGGATCTTCCTGACCCAGGGGTCGAGCCTGCCTCTTAGGTCTCCAGCATCAGCAGGTGGGTTCTCTACCACTAGGGCCGCCTGGGAGGCCCACGTAAAATTCAGAATTGTTTTGCCAAGTTTAGTCCCTGTCCTTTGTCTGCAAAGTTAATGTCTCTGCCTTTTTTTTTTTAATTAATTTTTATTTTTTAATTTGTTTCGCTTAACAATACTGTATTCGTTTTGCTATACATTGACATGAATCAGCCACGAGTGTACATGAACTCCCAATCCCGACCCCCACCTCCCCCCTCCCGCCCCACACCTTCTCTCTGGATTATCCCCGTGCATCAGTCCCAAGCATCCTGCATCCTGCATCAAACCTGGACTGGTGATTATTTCACTTATGATATCATACATGTTACACTGCCACTCTGCCAACCCATCCCACCCTCTCCCTCTCCTACAGAGTCCAAAAGGCCGTTCTATACATCTGTGTCTCTTTTGCTGTCTTGCGTACAGGTTTATCATTACCATCATTCTAATGTCTCTGCCTTTTAATGTGCTATCTAGGTTTGCCAAGGAGCAAGTGGCTTTTAATTTCATGGCTGCAGTCACTGCAGTGATTTTGGAGCCCAAGAAAATAAAGTCTCTCGGTGTTTCCATTGTTTCCCCATCTATTGCCATGAAGTGATGGGACCAGATGCCTTGATCTTAGTTTTTTGAATGTTGAGTTTTAAGCCAGGTTTTCATTCAGTAGAGTTATTCCTAAATAGTTCATACTTTTGTTGCTTTTATAAAGCATTGTTATTTAAAAGAATTACTTTTCTGTTTATTCTTACATGTAGTAAAACAAGTGACTTGTTTATTGACAAGTACCAACTGCAAATTGGTGCTTGCTGAGAGCGTGTGCCAGCAAGTGGAGAACAACAACAAGGCCGTTTGCCATCCGCCTCTGGGGAGACGGAGCCCTGTGCCGCCGCAGCTGCAGAACGTCAATGCCCGCTGAGGGGGTTCCGGGTGGAAAGTGGGGTGCTGTGTCCCAGGGCATCTGGTGGGACAAGTCTTTAGATAGATATTTTCAGGGACTGATTTCATGATCAGCATCTAGAAACTCACTAAATTCCTTAATGGTGACATCAGCTCCTCGTGACTAGCAGAGAGACTTTTGTAAATAAGCACTTGATGGCCTTGAACTCGGAGAAGGCAATGGCACCCCACTCCAGTACTCTTGCCTGGAAAATCCCATGGATGGAGGAGCCTGGTAGGCTGCAGTCCATGGGGTCGCAAAGAGTCGGAAACGACTGAGCGACTTCCCTTTCACTTTTCACTTTCATGCATTAGAGAAGGAAATGGCAACCCACTCCAGTGTTCTTGCCTAGAGAATCCCAGGGATAGGGGAGCCTGGTGGGCTGCCATTCTGGGGTCGCACAGAGTCGGACACGACTGAAGTGACTTAGAAGAAGGCCTTGAACTCCTCCCTTTACCAAAATCTTGTATACTGACCTCCCCCAACCGCCTCTCTGGAGCAGTCTCAGTGCTGTCTGAGTTGCTGTCCCCAGGCTGCGGTTCTCCTTCTGCCCCCAATAAAACTTAGCTTGCAACTTTCACATTGTGTGTCTTTTTTAGTCAACACAAGTTACTCAGTTATCTTGCTAAACCTCTTCTGAATTCTACTAACCTATCTATAGCTTCTTCTGGATTTTTATATTCCCAGGACCTTGTCTATGAGAATGACAACTTCACACTCATTTCCAACCCTTATAAGTTTTCTTCCCGTAACTCACCACACTGGTCAAGACTCCAGGGCAAAGTCAGGGAAGTGAGAGTGACCTGTTTCTGGCCTCAGAAAGTAGGGTGCTGGCTGCGAGCTGTGTTATGGTGACGATTTTCATCAGATTAAGAAAATTCCCTCCCACTTCTCTTTTGCAAAGACTTACATTATTTATGGGGCTTCTCTGGTGGCTCAGATGGCAAAGAATCTGCCTGCCAATGCAGGAGACCTGGGTTGGATCCCTGGGTTGGGAAGATCCCCTGGAGAAGGAAATGGCAACCCACTCCAGTGTTCTTGCCTGGAGGATTCCATGGATGGAGGAGCCTGGTGGGGTACAGTCCATGGGGTCACAAAGGGTTGGACAGGACTGAGTGGCTAACACATGGATTTGCTGTGTTTGCCTACTGGCAAGCATTTTGGTTGCTTGAGATTTTGTCTGTTGTGAATAATGCAGTTATGAGCGTTCCCCTGTAAGCCTTTCCTCCGCACGGGTTTTAGTTTCTCCTGGGTGACCTCTAGGAGTTAGCAGGATCACGTGCTGGGATGCGTATAACTCACTGTGAAATGCCCCGCCTGCCCAGGGTGTTTGTAGGCTGAGCTCCAGCTGCCCCACAGCTCCTCAGCTGTCCTGCCAGGCCTGTAAGGCTGCTTTGCCCTTTTAATTTGCGTTCCCCAGAGAGGCATTGGACGTCTGTGTTTCTTTGGTGAAGTTCAGATAGTTTGCTGATTATATCACTGGGTGGTTTTCTTATCCTTGAGTAGGAGAATTTATTATCTTTTGAATTAGATGTGTAATTTTCAAATATTTCCCCCTCATCTGTAGTTTGTCTTTTTGTCCTATTTCAAAGAATGGTTTTTAAATTTTGATGTAGTCCATTTGTCTATGGTTATTTTATATTTTATATTTTTGGGTCATTTCTAAGAAATACTGGCATAATCTCAGGTCAGAAAGATTTTCTCCTATGTTTTCTTGATAATGTTAGACTTTTACATTGAAGTTTATGATATATTTTGTGTTAATTTTTGCATATGGTGTGAGGTCAAACATTCATTGGATCATAGAGAAAGCAAGGGAATTCCAGAAAAACATCTACTTCAGCTTCATTGACTACATTAAAGCTTTTGACTGTGTGGATGGGAAATTCTTAAAGAGTTGTGACCACCAGATGACCCACATGTCTCTTGAGAAACCTGTATGCAGGTCAAGGAGCAACAGTTAGAGCTGGAAGTGGAACAACTGGGCAGTTCACAGCTGTGAAAGGAGTGCAACACGGCTGTACGTTGCCACCCTGTTTATTTAACTGATATGCAGAATGCATCAACCTGAGTCACAGGTTGGAAATCAAGATTGCCAGGAGAAATATCAACAGCCTCAGATACGCAGATGATGTAACTCAAATGGCAGAAAGTGGCAAGGAACCAAAGAGCCTCTTGGAAATGAAAGAGGAGAGTGAAGAAGTTGGCTTAAAGCTCAAATTTCAGAAAACTAAGACCATGGCATCTGGTCCCAACACTTCATGGTTAATAGATGGGGAAAAAATGGAAACAGTGACAGATTTTCCTTTTTTTTGGGCTCCCAAATCATTGCAGATGATGACTGCAGACATGGAATTAAAAAATGCTTGCTCCGTGGAAGGAAAGCTATGACAAACCTAGACATACTAAAAGACAGAGACATCACTTTGCTGATAAAGTCCAAGCTATGGTTTTTCTAGTAGTTATGAGAGTTGGACCATAAAGCAAGCTGAGCTCCAAAGAATTGATCTTTCAAACTCTGGTGTTGAATAAGACTCTTGAGAGTCCCTTGGACTGCAAGGAGATCCAACCAGTCAGTCCTAAAGGAAATCCACCCTGAACATTCATTGGAAGGACTGATGCTGAAGCTGAAACTCCAATTCTTTGGCCCCATGATTCAAAGAGCTGACTCATTGGAAAGGACCCTGATGCTGGGAAAGATTGAAGGCAGGAGGAAAGGGCACAACAGAGGATGAGATGGTTGGATGACATCACTGACTCAATGCACATGAGTTTGAGCAAAATCTGGGAGATGGTGAAGGACAGGGAAGCCTAGTGTGCTGCAATCCCTAGGGCCACAGGGTTGGACAGGACTTAGTAACTAAACAACAGCAACTTCGAGTTGTGGCCTGATGTTGCTTTAGTTATGCAGTTGCTCACATTGTCCTGCATTTGGCCTCTGGGAGCTCTTTCAGTTTTCCCCTGTGTACCTTTGGCGTACTTCCTTCAATTTTTTTTATTATTGGTTTTAATCACATCTTTATTAGCTTCAGGCATGCAGTGCTTCAGTACTTTCACAGATTGCACTAAATTAAAAGGCACGATAAGACGATTCCCTGTGCTATAGAGCTGTACTTGTTGCTTATCTATTTTATGTCGTCATAGTTTTGTGTATCTCTCAGTTCTGTACCCCCAGTTTCCCCCTCTCCCTTCCCTATCTGCTTTGGTAACCAGTTTTCCTTTCTTCCCCTTACATCTGTGAGTGTGTTTCTGCTTTGTGTATACATATATTTGTATTATTTTTTGGATTTCACGTGTAAGTGATATCACACAGTGTCTGTCTTTCTCTGACTTGTTTCCCTAAACATTCTCTAGGTCTATCCCTGTGTGCACACTCAGCTGTGACTGACTCTTTGCAACCCCATGGACTGTAGCCCACCAGCCTCTGCTGTCCATGGGATTTTCCAGGCCAGAATCTAGAGTGGGTTGACTTCCCTCTTCAGGGGATCTTCCCAACCCGGGGGTTGGACCCAAGGCTCCTGCATTGGCAGGTGGACTGTTCACCACTGAGCCACCTGGGAAGCCTAGGCCTGTCCACTGTAATGGCAGAACTTCGTTCTTTTTAATGGTTGAGTAATATTCCACTGTATACATGTACCACTTCTTCTTCACCCGTTACTCTGTTGATGGGCACTGGGTTGCTTCCATATCTTGGCTGTTGTATTAACATTGGAGTACACGTATCTTTAGCATTTTAATTTTTTCTGGATATATGCCCGAGAGTGGGACTGCTGGACCCTATGGTGGCCCACTTTTTACTTTTTTGAGGAACCTCTGTGCTATTTCCATAGAGGCTGCCCCAGTCTACATTCTATCAGCAGTGTGGGAGGGCTCCCTTCTCTTGCCTCTGCCCCAGCACTTGTGCTTGTGGCCTTTCTGGTGGCCGTTCTGGCAGGTGTGTGGTGGTGTCTCCTTGTCTTGACTGCATTTCTGTGTCTCTTGAGATGATCGTGTGATTTGCCTCTTTCCTTTCGTTAATGTGTATCGCATTGGTTGATTTGAGAACGTTGAACCATTCTGTGTCCCTGCAGAATAAATCCAGCTTGGTCACGGCACGTGATCCTTTTAATATATTGTTGGATTCCACTTGCCAATATTTTGTTGAACATTTTTGCATCTATATTCATCAAGGATATTGACCTGTAATTTTATTTTTTTATAGCGTCTGTGTCTATTTTTTGGATCAGGGTAATGGTAGACTTGTAATGTGAATTTGAGAGTGTCTCAACCTCTTACGTTTTTGGAATAATTTGAGAAGGATAGGTATTACTTCTTTTTTATATGTTTAATTGAATTCCCCTGTGAAGCCATGCAGTCCTGGACTTTTATTTTCTGGGTTTTTCTTAAAATCACAAATTCAATTTCACTACTAATGATCAGTCTCTTTAAATTATCTGTGTTCTGTGGGGTTTTTTGGCCATGCAACCCAGATTGTGGATCTTAGCTCTCTGACCAGGGATTGAACCCATGCCCCTGAAGTGGAAGTGTGGAGGCCTAACCACTGGACTACAAGGGAAGTCCCAATTTCGTTTTCTTGATTCTGTCTTGGCAGGTTATATATCTCTAGAAATCTGTCCATTTCTTCTAGTTAGTCCAGTTTATCGCATGTAACTGTGGTATTCTGATTTGAGTTTTTGTGTCACTGTGCATGGTTGTTACTTCTGCTTCCATTTTTTATTTGTTTATTTGGTTCCTCTCACTTTTCTTCTTGGTGAGTCTGGCTAGAGGTTAGCAATGTCAGTTTTTCAGAAGGCAGTTGGCCTCACAGGTCTCACCTCCCTTGTCACGCCTGTCTTCTCGATCACTTCCCTTCCGAGGACTCGGGCTTGTTCTTCTTCCGATTTTTCATTTGTTTATTTGGTCCCTCTTGTTTTTCTTCTTGGTGAATCTGGCTGTAGGTTAGCACTGTTATTTTTCAGAAGACAGTTGGTCTCACAGGTCTCACCTCCCTTGCCGTGTCTGTCTGCTCGATCACCTCCCTTCCGAGGACCCGGGGGCTTGTTCTTCGGATTCTTTTGGGTGGCAGGTTAGCTTCTTTGGGAGCTTCCTTCTTTCCTGAGGAAAGCCTGTGCTGCTGTGTCACTCAGAGCAGCTCTTGGAGCTGCTTTTGCTGCATGCCGTAGGTGTCGGGGGCTGTGCTTCTATTTCGCTTCTCGGTGTTTCCGATTCCTTCTTTGGCTTCTTCGTTGACCCATGTTTCCTTTGGCTTTTGTTTTAGTAGCATGTTGTTTAGCCTCCACGTATTTTTTTTCTTTTTGTGTCTGTAGTTGATTTCTAGTTTCATACAGTTGTGATCAGAAAAAATGCACGGATAACACGCGCATCTTTCTTACCGCTTTGGTTGTGCAGGATCCCTTCTGCCAGTTTCCAGTGACAACTGCTCTACACAGAGATGTATTTTTGGTTCGTCCCTGGGAGCAGCTGAGCTCCACCTCCTCTCACTCCACCATCTTGACTGATCCCCTGAGGTTTGTATAATTTTCTTATTAGTTTCTCTAGCTATCATACACATAAGTAACTCATTGCCACTTACAGGTGAAGCACATATATTCAGATCAAATACTTAGGAAATTGTATTTTTAAATTGGGAGGGTGAAAGTGAAAGTCGCTCAGTTGTGTCCAACTCTTTGCAGCCCCATGAACTGTCCATGAAATTCTGCAGGCCAGAATACTGGAGTGGGTAGCCTTTCCCTTCAGTGATCAAATCCAGGTCTCCCAAATTACAGGAGGATTCTTTACCAGCTGAGCCACAAGGGAAGCCCAGGGAGGGTAAACTGGGAGGGTAGAGGAACCTAAACCTAAGTAAAGGTTCTGTATTTCACTTGAAGTGGTGAAATGTCCTGCTCTGTATATGGGCTTCTACACACACTGAGCACCTCTTCAGATGTTACAGCTTTTGCTTCAGTTGTAAAGTGTGATTAAAGAAACTCACAGAGTGAAAGTCTATTACGTTCATTTCTACGTTTACCTACTTCATTGTTCTTTCCTTTCAGAAAGGCCTATCTTATCATTTTCTTTCTGTTTGGAGGGTTTTCTTTAGCCATTATGCAGATGACACCACCCTTATGGCTGAAAGTGAGGAGGAGCTAAAAAGCCTCTTGTTGAAAGTGAGAGAGGAGAGTGAAAAAGTTGGCTTAAAGCTCAACATTCAGAAAACAAAGATCATGGCATCTGGCCCCATCACTTCATGGGAAATAGATGGGGAAACAGTAGAAACAGTGTCAGACTTTGTTTTTTGGGGCTCCAAAATCACTGCAGATAGTGACTGCAGCCATGAAATTAAAAGACGCTTACTCCTTGGAAGAAAAGTTATGACCAACCTAGATAGTATATTCAAAAGCAGAGACATTACTTTGCCGACTAAGGTCCATCTACTCAAGGCTATGGTTTTTCCTGTGGTCATGTATGGATGTGAGAGTTGGACTGTGAAGAAGGCTGAGCGCAGAAGAATTGATGCTTTTGAACTGTGGTGTTGGAGAAGATCTTGAGAGTCCCTTGGACTGCAAGGAGATCCAACCAGTCCATTCTGAAGGAGATCAACCCTGGGATTTCTTTGGAAGGAATGATGCTAAAACTGAAGCTCCAGTACTTTGGGCACCTCATGCGAAGAGTTGACTCATTGGAAAAGACCCTGATGCTGGGAGGGATTGGGGGCAGGAGGAGAAGGGGACGACCGAGGATGAGATGGCTGGATGGCATCATGGACTCAATGGACATGAGTCTGAGTGAACTCCGGGAGTTGGTGATGGACAGGGAGGCTTGGTGTACTGCGATTCATGGGGTCGCAAAGAGTCGGACACGACTGCGTGACTGAACTGAACTGAACTAAGGGTAGTTCTGCTAGTCCTTTTAGGACTTTTTTCTTTGTCCTTAGTTTTCAAATGTTTAATTATTATGTGTTTTCATGTGAATTTCAGTTTATTCTCCTTGAGGTTTACCCAGTTTCTTGAATCTGTAACTTTACATCTTCTAGGAAATTTGGGAAGTTTTCAGCCATTATATTTTCAAATTCTTTTTTAGTCTGACATTCTTTTCTCTCCTCCCCAGATCTCCAATGATAGCAATGTTAGATCTTTAGTTATTGTCCCAGAGGTCTCTGAGGCTCTGTTAACTTTTTCCTATGTTTTTCTGTTGTTTACACAGAGTAAATGCTATTTTTTTCTTCAGGTTCACTGATGCTATCATTTGTCATGTCCATTCTACTACTGAGTCCACTAAATGAGTTTTTTTAAAAATTCACTTATTGTATTTTCAGTTCTATAATTTCCATTTGGTTCTTTAAAAAACCTAACAGCTTTATTGAGATACAATTCACATACCACAAATGCATCCTTTAAAAGTGTATCATCCAGTGGTTTTTAGTGGATTCATCCAACAATCACCACTGGCTAATTTCAGAACAATTCCATGATTACGCCAAAGGAGATCCTGTCAGTGGTCATTTTCCATTTTGTCCTCCTTCCAGCCCCTGGCAACCGCCAATCCATTTTCTGTGTTATGGACCGCCCATTTTGGACACTTCATATAAGTGAAGCCTTGCTTGCAGGCGTCTGGGGCTGACTTCTTTCACTCAGCACGATGCTTTAGAGGCTCACCCCACTGTGGTATTTGTCAGCACTTCACGCCTTTCAGTGGCTGACTCATATTTCGTGGGAATATCTTGTTCCATTAGAACAAGACCCAGTTTCCCCCCCAGTCAGGCTCTCCCATCAGGAAGCTTCCATAAGCCTCTTATCCTTATCCCTCAGAGGGCAGACAGAATGAAAACCACAATCACAGAAAACTAACCAAGCTGATCCTATGGACCACAGCCTTGTCTAACAATGTAACTATGAGCCATGCCCTGTGGGGCCACCCAAGATGGACGGGTCATGGTGGAGAGTTCTGACAAAACGTGGTCCACTGGAGAAGGGAATGGCAACCACTTCAGTATTCTTGCCTTGAGAACCCCACAAACAGTATGGAAAGGCAAAAAGTTAGGACACTGAAAAACGAACTCCCTAGGTCAGTAGGTGCCCAATATGCTACTGGAATCAGTGGAGAAATAACTCCAGAAAGAATGAAGAGACGGAGCCAAAGCAAAAACAATACCCAGCTGTGGATGTGATGGGTGATGGAAGTGAAGTCCGATGCTGTAAAGAGCAATATAGCACAGGGGTCTGGAATGTCAGGTCCACGAATCAAGGCAAAGTGGAAGCAGTCCAACAGGAGATGGCAAGAGTGAATGTCGATGTTTTAGGAATCTGAGCTAAAATGGGCTGGAATGGACGAATTTAACTCAGATCACCGTTATATCTACTACTGTGGGTAAGAATCCTTTAGAAGAAATGGAGTAGCCATCATGGTCAACAAGAGTCCGAAATGCAGTGCTTGGATGCAATCTCAAAAACGACAGAATGACATCTGTTCATTTCCAAGGCAAACCATTCAATATCACAGTAATCCAAGTCTGTGCCCCAACCAGTAATGCTGAAGAAGCTGAAGTTAAATGGTTCTATGAGGACCTACAAGACCTTCTAGAACTAAAGATGTCCTTTTCATTATAAGGGACTGGAATGCAAAAGTAGGAAGTCAAGAGATGCCTGGAGTAATAGGCAAGTTTGGCCTTGGGGTACAAAATGAAGCAGGGCAAAGGCTAACAGAGTTTTGCCAAGAGAATGCACTGATCATAGCAAACACACTCTTCCAACAACACAAGAGAAGACTCTACAGATGGACATCACCAGATGGTCAATACCGAAATCAGATTGATTATATTCTTTGCAGCCAAAGATGGAGAAGCTCTATACAAGGTCTTGTCAGCAAAAACAAGACTGGGAGCTAACTGTAGCTCAGATCATGAACTCCTTATTGCCAAAGTCAGACTTAAATTGAAGAAAGTAGGGAAAACCACTAGAGCATTCAGGTATGACCTAAATAAAATCCCTTATGATTACACAGTGGAAGTGAGAAATAGATGCAAAGCATGAGATCCGACAGACAGAGTATCTGAAGAACTATGGATGGAGGTTCATGTTATTGTACAGGAGGCAGGGATCAAGACCATCCTCAAGAAGAAGAAGGCCTTACAAACAGCTGAGAAAAGAGAAGCGAAAGGCAAAGGAGAAAAGGAAGGGTACATTCATCTGAATGCAGAGTTCCAAAGAATAGCAAGGAGCGATAAGAAAGCCTTCCTCAGTGATCAGTGCAGAGAGACAGAGGAAACAATAGAATGGGAAAGACTAGAGATCTCTTTAAGAAAATTACAGATACCAAGGGAACACTTCATGTAAAGATGGACACAATAAAGAACAGAAATGGTAGGGACCTAACAGAAGCAGAAGATATTAAGAAGAGGTGGCAAGAATACACAGAAGAAGTATATAAAGATCTTCATGACCCAGATAATCATGATGGTGGGATCACTCACCCAGAGCCAGACATCCTGGAATGCAAAATCAAGTGGGCTGTAGGAAGCCCACTCAAACAAAGCTAGTGGAGGTGATGGCATTCCAGTGGAGCTATTTCAAATCCTGGAAGATGATGCTCTGAAAGTGCTGCACTCAATAACCAGCAAATCTGCAAAACTCAGCAGTGGCCACAGGACTGGAAAAGGTCAGTGCTCATTCCAATCCCAAAGAAAGGCAATGCCAAGGAATGTTCAAACTACTACATAATTGTACTCATCTCACACACTAGAAAAGTAATGCTCAAAGTTCTCCAAGCCAGGCTTCAATAGTATATGAACAGTGAACTTCCAGATGTTCAAGCTGGATTTAGAAAAGGCAGAGGAAGCAGAAATCAAATTGCCAATATCCATTGAATCATAGAAAATGCAAGAGAGTTCCAGGAAAACATCTACTTCTGCTTTATTGACTATGCCAAAGCCTCTGTATGGATCACAACTAACTGCGGAAAATTCTTAAAGAGATGGGAATACCAGACCACCTTACCTGCCTCCTGAGAAATCTGTATGCAGGACAGGAAGCAACAGTTAGAACTGGACATGGAACAACACACTGGTTCCAAATCAGAAAAGGAGTACATCAAGGCTGTATATTGTCACCCTGCTTATTTAACTTATATACAGAGTACATCATGGGAAATGCCAGGGTGGATGAAGCACAAGCTGGAACCAATATTGCCGGGATAAATATCAGTAACCTTAGACATGCAGATGACACCGCCCTTATGGCTGAAAATGAAGAAGAACTAAAGAGCCTCTTGATGAAAGTGAAAGAGGAGAGTTTAAAAGCTGGCTTAAAACTCAACTTTCAAAAAGCTAAGATCATGGCATCTTGTCCCATCACTTATGGCAAATAGATGGGGACACAATGGAAACAGTGAGAGACTTAATTTTCTTGGGCTCCAAAATCACTGCAGATGGTGACTGCAGCCATGAAATTAAAAGATGCTTGCTCCTTGGAAGAAAAGCTATGACAAACCTGGACAGCGTATTAAAAAGCAGAAACATTACTTTGCTGATAAAGGTCCATCTAGTCAAAGCTATGGTTTTTACAGTAGTCATGTTTGGATGTGAGAATTGGACCATAAAGAAAACTGAGCTGAAGAATTGATGCTTTTGAACTGAGTATGGGAGAGGACTTTTGAGAGTCCCTTGGACTGCAAGGAGATCCAACCAGTCCATCCTAAAGGAGATCAGTCTTTGGAAGCTGATCTCTGATGCTGAAGCTGAAACTCTAATCCTTGCTCACCTGATGTGAAGAGCTGACTCATTTGTTAAGACCCTGATGCTGGGCAAGACTGAAGGCAGGCGGAGAAGGGGACTACAAAGGATGAGATGGTTGGATGGCATCGCCGACTCGATGGACTTGAGTTTGAGCAAGCTCTGGGAGTTGGTGATGGACAGGGAAGCCTGGTGTGCTGCAGTCCATGGGGTCGCTAAGTATCGGACACGAGAGAGCAACTGAGCTGAGCTGAATGTTTCATGGTACAGATATGTGAGAGTTTGTTTATCTGCTCATTGACTGGAGTGCATTAGGTCGTTTCCATTTTTTCTGTACGAATAATGCTACTATGAACATTTACACTCAGGCTTTAATGTGAACATGTCTTTAGAATATTCAAGTGTGGCTGATTTGCAGTCTTAGATTAGCTGTACCTGTTGGTCACTCAGTGGTGTCTGCCCCTTTGTGACCCCACAGACTGTAGCCTGCCGGCTCCTCTGTCATGGGATTCTCCAGGCAAGAGTACTGGAGTGGATTGCCATTTCCTTCTCCAGGGGATCTTCCCAGCCCAGGGATCGCACCCAGGTCTCCTGCATTGCAGGCAGATTCTTTACCATCTGAGCCTTCAGCTGTACAGCAGAGTTTCAGTGTTTTCAGGGTTATACTCCATTTAAATGATGACTCCTTTGTAAAGTAATGTCTGTAATTCCCTGATTTGCGTGATACAGCCTTGTTGCATATCTTGGACATAACTTTGTTTTTCTTTGATAGACAGGATTTCTGGGTCATAGGGAACCACTGTGTGCTGCGCTTAGAATCTCACTCGTGTCTGACTCTTTGCGACCCCATGGACTGTAGCCCACCAGGCTCCTCTGTCCACGGGGATTCTCCAGGCAATAATACTGGAGTGGGTTGTCATGCCCTCTCCAGGGGATCTTCCCAGCCCAGGGATCGCACCCAGGTCTCCCACATTGCAGGCAGATTCTTTACCATCTGAGCCACCAGAGAAGCCCGAGAGAACCTCTGTGTTTAACATTTGGAAGAACTGCCAGATTGTTGCCCAGAGTGGTTGCACTGTTTTACCATTCTGACTGCAAAGTATGAGTGTTCCAGTTTCATTTTTATAACTTCTTTTTCTTTGTTGGAATTTTTTCATTTATTTAAAAAAAATTTGCAGTTTATAACAGAAGCATCTTTATGGTGACTGTTTGAAAGTCCCCATCAGGCAGTTTTGATGGCATTGGCAGCTGATTGTCGCTCCCCATCAGCTCTGGTTTCCCTGGCGCTTCTCCTGGTGAGTGATTTTCAGCTGTACCCCAGGCATGTTGGCTATGACGTCAGACACTCCTGCTTCTGTTTAAATCTTCTATTTCAGCAGCGGCCGTTCTGTTTAGACTCAACATGTAGGTTCCAGTCTTCTTTTGTGGCCTCAGTTCCGATGACAGTTCAGGTCTCAGAGCCCTTGCAAAGCTGTCATGGGTGTCTTGTTCTTCTGTGCTTTGGGGCTCCTCCGGTGTCCCTGCGAGTCCCCATGATGTCTGGGGTCACTGTGTCACCACCCACGATGGGGAGCTGAAGCCTGGGTGGAGGGCAGGGCTTGGCTGCCGCTGTGACTGTGAGCCCATTGGACCACCTGCCTGTCTGAGTGCAACTACCCTGTCAGCGTTATCAGCAGAGGAGGAAACCCGAAGGCTAGGCCCCCGCTCAGTCTGGTGGAGCTCAGGGCTGCCAGGCCATTGGCTGCTCTGCCCACAGATGGAGGGACGGAGCCACTGATACGCTCTGGAAAGGCCCTCACGGTAGCATTGGTCCTGAGGGGCCGCTGATGGCTCTGCTTCTGCGTGTTGCCCTGGATTGAGATCCTCGCCTCTGCGCAGGCTGAGCCACGGGAGCTGACTGAGGCTCCCGGCTGCGGGGCCATGAGGGTGGCTCTCTGGGCCTTGGGACTGGCGTCCTCCTCCTCAGGGCCAGGGCCACCCCTACTGGTATAAGTTTCCTTCCTCCATCCATGGAAACTTCTGGAGGCTCTGTTCCACAGAGCCCGAGGCCCTGGGGTGTGAGGGTCCCTTGTTGTGATCAGCTGTCTGCTGGGGTCTTGCTCAGCCCAAGTGGGGGCATGTTCTAGGGCAGAAGACATCTGGGGCTCCAAAGTGCAGACACCCAGAGACGCTGGTCCCTGAGCTGACTGAGCAGGTTCCATCCGGGTTAAGCCCAGAGCCCCCGGCCCTGCCACGCGGAGTCCAGGGCGCAGGGCTCGCCAGAGTGCAGACGGAGTGAGGGGCACGGCTGGTGTCTGGCCCCAGTGACCCAGACGGACAGGGGACGCTGAGGGGTCCTGCAGGGAGCTGCCCCGTCTCCTTCCCTTGGGGCAGGCAGGTAGTGGGTGGGCGTAGGGGAGCTGGGGGCTCCCGGTCGTGACGGTGAGCGTGGTTTGGTGCCGGGCCACGGAGGAGAGCCAGCCCCGGAGAGACACCACATCAGGGTAGGGGTGGGAGTGGGGGGTGCTGGGTTCAGAAGCCAAGAGGCTGAGTCACGGCAGGAGCTGTGGACAGGTGTCCTGCGGGAGACAGCACGGAGAGGCTGGGGTGGGTGCGCTGTGCGGTCTGTGTGTGGGCACCGCGGAAAGTGTGAATGGCGAGTACAGGCAGGGATGCGTGTGAGAGAAGGCTGGGCAGCTGTGTGCAGACCTGTGTGAGTGTGTCTTGAGGCTGGGGAGTGGGTGAGGGTGGCCCCATGCAGTGCCCTGGGGGCTGATGAGAGGAAAGCTCACTGGGCAGGTTGATGTGGGGTGACGGGAGGTGACAGAAAGCCGGACAGAGGGACATGCTGGGTGGCGTGGGGTCTGGGTGGTGATGCTGGAGCGCGTGAAGGGCGGGGGGCTGGGCTCTGGAGTGCAGTGAGGTCGGCCGGCGGGAGGGGCGCGGGCTGGTGTTAGAAAGGAGCACACCAGAGGAGGAGGGGTGGGTGTGGGGGCTTTGGGAGCGGGTGGCGCCGTGCATGAGGCCTGGCGGGTGGCGGGAGCGCTGTGCCTTCTTCTCTGCTGAGGGCTGGGGCCTCCCGCTCTCTGCTCCCTGGTGAGTCCTGGGCTCTCTCCTGCCCCACGAGCCTAGGGCAGGCCCTGGAGGGGATCTGGCCCGAGCTGGGCATACCGGCCCTGTGGGGCTATCTCGCTCCCCTGCATCAGCCCAGGGCTCGGTGGGACGGCCCAGGGCCTGAGACGAGGGGGCTGCGCAGGAAAGACTGGGGTGAGGGACCTAGTGAGGGATGCAGCCCTGCTCCCTGTGGGACTGGAAGGTCAGGGGGCGGCTGAGACTCTCGGAGACCCAGGAGGCAGCCCCCAGGAAAGTGAGCTGGGCA
>SJXQ01008709.1:9462-20394 GCA_006408695.1 Aepyceros melampus | reverse complement strand
CTGTGACCCGCCCCCCCCCCCCGGGGGAGGGTGCCTTGCGGGCCCTGGGCTGGGAGGATGTCCCGTGAGGGCCCACCGGGGGTGCTGGCTCTGCCGAGCAGGGCCACCTGAGGGGAAGTGACCCCAGGCGTGTCAAAGGTGAGGCTCCAACTCCAGAGATTCCACTGAACGTGGTCCTTGGATGTTCGTTTGTGTTAACCTTTTACTTTGCTAATGTCATTGATGCCATCAAAATACAGCATGAGAAAACATGGGAAAGTTGAAATTAAGGGCACAAATTGGAATGGAAGAGGAAATTAGATTTTTAAGTTTTGAAAATTCTGGACAAGAAGCACCTTCCCGCCATTCACGAAGTTCCTGCACGTTCTTGTCTGGAAGGCCTAGCTGTCGATTGAGTCCCTGTCTCTGCTGCAGGGTGGGACCCCCAACAGCTGACAGCCAGGTGGGCGAGAGGCTGTGGACTGCAGCCCAGCGAAGCCCTCATCTGACTGCAAGCACGTGAGAAACCCCAGGCAGGAACCACCCAGTTAGCCCACCCCTGAGTTCTGAAAGATGATCGTACACGGTGGCATCTCAGCAGTTAGCGGGAACACACTTCCACCCCCGTGAGTGCCTGGGCTGGAGGCAAGAGTGTGTGGACGTGCAGAGGCGGCTCCTCCCTGCCTTGTCCACCGGCAACAACCGCCCCTCGGGACCGAGGCTTCATCCAGAGGCTGCGGCTGAACTGGACCGTGGACACTTCGGCCACAGGATCAATAGTATGAGTGCCTACCCTCCGGGAGCCTCAGCGCCGGCATCCAAGACTCTTGTCTGCAGCTGTGAGTGGTACCCAGCACATCAGAGACTGAGGCCCTGGGATGCTCAGGGCTGGGTCAACGCCTCGTGGTTGATGGAGATTGATTCCTGACAAAGCCCTGGGTTGTGGCCTCTCCATGGAGGACAGCTCAGGGGCCAGGCTGGCATGAATTAGCCCTTACCTCTTGTGAGCCTTCTGCTTCCTGCTGCCGTGCAGATCAAGGTGCTCAGAGGTGGCTTGGGCTGTGTGGCTGCGAAGGGCCGCAGTCTGTGAGCCTCCTGCTGCCGCGCTGTCACAGCCCCCTCTCCTGGGTCCTGCTCTCAGCCGATGACTCTGCTTCCCTGTCACTGAAAAATCACAGTGAGTGAGATGAAGGCTCTGCACCCTAGCTCCTGCAGGCTCTGTGCTTCCAGCAGGGAAGCCCCTGGCTGCAGCGAGCCTGGCCCCCTGCTGGTGAAGGCCTGGCTCCAGCCGCCTCGAGTCCCTCCCACAGCCTCTGTGCTCCCTGTTGTCAGGTCCTCAACAGCAGCCGCTCTCTCTGACTCACTCCCCTGAGCCCGACACTCCATTTCTCTGGCCCCTGGCAGTGGCCCTGCTGGTCCTCCTCGCGCGCATGTTGAACCCTGTGTGACCACCAGCAGCATTTGACTAGTTAATCCCATGCTCCTCATAGAAACATTCCACCTTTCTCCCGTCACTCCTCCTGGGCTGTTTTGCTCTTTCCTCCTTTCACCCCCAAATGTTTTGAAGTAGAACTTTTCCAGATCTCGTCGTTGAGAGAGATGATAAATTCTCTTTTCTCTCTGTCTTCATTCATGGCACCCAGGCTCCCAGAGTCAGCCCGGCAGCCCAGCCTTCCCCTGGAATCTCGGCTCACGATCAGCTGTCTGCAGGCCGTCTCCATGTGGATGTGTAACAGTCACCTCATCCCCAAATTCTGTGACCTGCAGATTCAATGAATCCTTATAAAAATTCTAACCCTAACCCTAACAAAAATTCCAACTGACTTTGTGCAGAAATTGACCAGCTGATCCTAAAATTCACAAGGAAAAGCAGGGATCCAGAATAGCCAAAAGAATCTTGAAAAGGAAAAAAAAAATATGGAAGAATCACACTTGATTCCAACACTTAATTCAAAATGACAGTAACCCAGACGGTGTGACCCTGGCGTCAGGATACGTGTAGAGCTGGACTGAGAGCCTAGAAATAAACCCTCACACCTACGGCTGCCTGACTTCTGACAAAGGTGCCGAGACCACGAGGAGAGGACAGTCGCTTCAACAACCGATGCTGGGACACTCGGACTGCATGTGTGCTGAGTCGCTTCAGTCAAGTCCGACTTGGTGACTCCATGGACTGTAGCCCTCCAGGCTCCTCTGTCCATGGGATTCTCCAGGCAAGAATGGGTCACCATGCCCTCCTCCAGGGGATCTTTCCGACCCGGGATCAAACCCAAGTCTCTTATGTCTCCCACGTTGGCAGGCGTGTTCTTTACCCCCAGCGCCACCTGGGAAGCCCTGGACATGCTGGACATGCTCATACAAAGAATAAAGTTGGGCCCCTAGCTCACCAGAAACAAAAATTATCTTGGGATTTTTGGAAAAATACAAACGCCCAGGTGTTGCTTTTTCTTTTTCTGTCAGAGCTCTAAGTGTTTCTGATGGGCAGCCATGTTAAAAGCACCTGGACTTTATGAGGCTCTTTGGCTTTATCTAGTTTCACCTTTTCTGCTTCATCACCAGTGCTCCATTTCATCTAGTTTAGTTTTCCAGTTTATCTTTTTTTTTTTCTAAGTTCTTTCTCAAGCCTTTATTAAGCATAGTAGAAAAGCTTTTGTATACATATACATAAATAATATGTATTATATATATTTTAGAAAACATGGATTTTTGCCTAACCAAAACATTTATGACATTGTGATTCTACTTGTTTGACTTAGTATAAATAGATGTTGGATTTCCAATGAACAACAAGCTTACTGTATAGCACAGGAAACTATGGTGAATATCTTATAATAATCTATAGTGAAAAGTAATTTCAAAAATAATACATGTGTATATGTATAACTGAATCACACACACAAAAAAGAATTCTACTTTTTGAAATTTAGTAATGCTTTATCTTTTTGCCAGTTTTTCTAAGTGTCCTGTGAACATCTAATAACAACATATGAGATACAAAATTTTAAATAGATTTCTGTAGGATATGATTAATATAAATTAATTAAATATAAATCTATTATATTTGAATTGTTAGTGACATTGAAAGGTTGTTGCTGAACTTGAAGGATGCCGGGATTCTTGGCCTCCAGAGGAGAAGAATTCAATCTGGGGCCAGTGATGAGGCTTGATTGCTCAGAGCTTTTGTGTGATAAAGTTTTATTAAAGTTTAAAGTATAAAAAAGATAGAGACCGCTTCTGACATAGACATCAGAAGGGGGCAGAAAGAGTGCCCCCTGCTAGTCTTTAGCCGGATGCTTCATAGCTACCAGCAGGCTGCTAATTAGAGAAAGGAAATGTCTCAGACCTCAGAGACTGGCACGAGGCTCCTCGCCCACAACATGAGGTAACATTGAGATGACATTGGCACAAGGTGGGTTGTCCCGGGCCATAAATTGATTGACATGAATCTTGAAGCAAGGCAGGTTTCCAAGCAAATACAGTCTCATTCATTTCAGTTCAGTGCTCAGTCATGTCTGACTCTTTGCGACCCCATGGACTGCAGCACGCCAAGCCTCCCTGTCCATCGCCAACTCCCGGGGTTTACTCACACTCATGTCCACTGAGTCCATGACGCCATCCACCCACCTCACCCTCGGTCGTCCCCTCTCCTCCCGCCCCCAGTCTTCCCAGCTTCGGGGTCTTTTCCAGTGAGGCAGTTCTTTGCATCTCGTGGCCAAAGGATTGGAGCTTCAGCTTCAACATCGGTCCTTCCAATGAATCTTCAGGACTGATTTCCTTTAGGATGGACTGGTTGGATCTCCTTGCAACCCAAGGGACTCTCAAGAGTCTTCTTCAACACCACAGTTCAAAAGCATCAATTCTTCAGCACTCAGCTGTCTTTATAGTCCAAATCTCATATCCATATATGACTACTGGAAAAACCATAGCCTTGACTAGATGGACCTTTGTTGGCAAACTAATGTCTCTGCTTTTGAATATGCAGTCTAGGTTGGTCATAACTTTTCTTCCAAGGAGTAAAGTGAGTGAAGTCAGTCAGTTGTGTCTGACTCTTTGCGACCCCATGGACTGTAGCTTACCAGGCTCTGAGGAGCCTCTCAGTCCATGGAATCTTCCAGGCAAGAGTACTGGAGTGAGAGTCTTCTTCAACACCACAGTTCAAAAGCATCAATTCTTCAGCACTCAGCTGTCTTTATAGTCCAAATCTCATATCCATATATGACTACTGGAAAAACCATAGCCTTGACTAGATGGACCTTTGTTGGCAAACTAATGTCTCTGCTTTTGAATATGCAGTCTAGGTTGGTCATAACTTTTCTTCCAAGGAGTAAAGTGAGTGAAGTCAGTCAGTTGTGTCTGACTCTTTGCGACCCCATGGACTGTAGCTTACCAGGCTCTGAGGAGCCTCTCAGTCCATGGAATCTTCCAGGCAAGAGTACTGGAGTGGGTTGCCATTTCCTTCTCAAGGGGATCTTCCCAACCCAGGGAGAGAACCCGGGTCTCCTGCACTGCAGGCAGATGCTTTACCGTCTGAGCCTCCAGGGAAGACTTCAGTGCAGCCCCTTACTCCAAAGAGTAAGCTTCTTTTAATTTCATGGCTGTAGTTGTTAGACCTCCCGGTCTTTGCCCAGGACCCGTCATCGCCAAGATCACCGAGACTCGGACTCGATGCAATTAGCAAGAGGATTTATTAAGCCGACGCGCTGGGGTTCAATCTCCACCCGAGGAGATGAACCCCGAACAATTGTTACAGAGCAGTTTATAAGCAAAAAAATCATAAACAGGTGCAGTTGAGATGGAGTGTTTTGATTGGTTCACAAACTTTGGCCCTTTTCGGGGATAGGTTCATTTGTTATTAGGCCTAAATAGCTAACTAACCTACAATTATGCTGCTTTAGTTGAATGGCCCGAGGCAATCAACTTTTAGCTTGACTCTTGGGGGCTGTATTTTTAAGATGCGAGTATGGTTCCCCTCTGTGTTTTTCTTTCCTCTTAAGACAGTAGCCCTGATTTAAGATTAACAAAGAGCCCGTGGGTGCAGGTCTGTTTCTTTAGAGCCCCTAATAAACTTTTAACCTTTTTCCTTGTTTCCTGGAATGCTCCCGAAGAAGTCAGAAGACACTGTTCTCATACCTATGTCCCTAGTGGCGCCTCTCATGGTAGACTGATTACAGGCTAGGGAACAAATCAGGGCTAGAAACAATTTTTACAACCTCAGGCTGCTCAGGCTGGTCTCTACACCGTCACCATCTGCAGTGATTTTGGAGCCCCACAAAATAAAGTCAGCCACTGTTTCCACTGTTTCTCCATCTATTTGCCATGAAGTGATGGGACCAGATGCCATGATCTTAGTTTCCTGAATGTTGAGCTTTAAGCCAACTTTTTCACTCTCTTCTTTCACTTTCATCAAGAGGCTCTTTAGTTCTTTGCTTTCAGCCATAAGGGTGGTGTCATCTGCATATCTGAGGTTATGGATATTTTGCTCTCAGGCATCTAAGCCGCCCCCGGCTCCATGTCCAGTCTGCAAAGGACCACACTGGAAGAGAGACTGCCCTCAGAGGCACAGGTCTCCGGGGTCAGACTCTCAAGACAATCAGGACTGCAGGTGCCCGGGGGTCCCCACACAAGCTCCCGTCCTAATTACACCCGAGGAACTCCGGGTATTAATAATTGTGGGGGGCCAATCCGTTGATTTCCTTTTAGATACTGGGGCAACTTACTCTGCTTACTGAAGCCCCTGGCCCACTTCCTTCCCAATCTGCTTCTGTAATGGGACTGTCTGGACAAGCCAAAAGGTATTATTTCAGTTATTCTTTATCTTGCAACTGGGATTCTGTGCTATTTTCACATGAGTTTCTGATTGTGCCGGAATCTCCCTCACCCCTTTTGGGGAGGAATATACTGAGCAAGGTCCATGCCTCTGTTTTCATGAATATGGAGCCCTCCCTTTCTCTCCCTTTAGTTGAACAAAATGTAAATCCTAGCGTATGGGCTGATGGAAAATCTGGGTTGAACACAAAATGCTGTTCCTGTAGTCAAGCTCAAAGACCTGCACTTATTTCCACATAAAAAGCAGTATCCACTGAAACCTGAGGTTAAAGAAGGGTTAAAACCTATCATTGAAAATTTAAAGGAACAGGGACTATTAATTCCCTGTAACAGTCCTTGCAACACTCCTATTTTGGGTATAAAGAAATCAAATGGTAAATGGAGACTAGTTCAAGATTTGCGTATAATAAATGAGGCTGTAGCTCCTTTACACCCCGTGGTGCCTAATCCTTATACTCTATTGTCTGAAATTCCTGAAGGAGCCAAATATTTCTCAGTAATTGATTTAAAAGATGCCTTCTATTCAGTGCCTTTGGCGGAGGAAAGTCAATTTCTATTTGCCTTGGAAGACCCTACGCAGCCAGCTTCGCAGTTAACCTGGACAGTTTTGCCCCAGGGATTTCGTGACAGTCCTCACTTATTTGGACAAAGTTTGTCACGGGGTCTACAAAACTTTAATAGCTCTGAAGCTGTGGTGTTACAATATGTAGATGATATTTTGCTGTGTGCTGAGACAGAGGAAGCTTGTTCTCGAGCCTCAGAAGATTTCTTAAACTTTCTGGCAGGCTGTGGTTACAAGGCATCAAGAGAAAAGGCTCAGCTTTGTCAACAATCAGTTAGATATCTGGGCCTAATCATATCAGAAGGGACTAGGGCCATAGGGCCTGAGAGAATTAAGCCTATACTAAATCATCCCCTGCCTATGACTTTAAGACAATTGAGAGGATTTTTGGGAATCACAGGTTACTGTCGCATTTGGATTCCAGGTTATGGGGAACTTGCCCGGCCTTTATATAAACTTATAGCTGAAACTCAGCAGGCCCAAACTGACAAACTGATTTGGTCACCAGAAACTCAAAAGGCTTTTAAGGTTCTTCAGACTGCTTTCCTGCAAGCTCCAGCTCTGAGCTTGCCCACAGGATCAGAATTTAATTTGTTTGTCACTGAAAGAAAAGGTATGGCCTTGGGAGTTTTGACACAACCCTGAGGGCCTCACCAGCAACCTATTGCTTATCTAAGCAGAGAATTAGATGTAATTTCACGTGGGTGGCCCCACTGCCTAAGAGTAATTGGGGCAGCGGCTTTATTAGCACCTAAAGCTTTAAAAATAATTAATGGACGAAACCTTACTGTACTGACTTCTCATGATGTGAGTGGAATCTTAAATTCTAAGGTTAATATTTGGATGACAGACAGTAGGCTTCTTAAATATCAGTCATTGTTGTTAGAAGGACCAGTAACTAAGCTTAAAGTTTGTGGAAATTTAAATCCTGCCACTTTCCTTCCTGAGAAGGAAAATGAAACACCTGATCACGATTGTTCTCAATTCCTTACTTTAAACTATGCAGCTCGGGAAGACCTAATGGATACCCCATCAGACAATCCTGACATGGAAATATTTACAGATGGCAGTTCTTTTGTTCGGGATGGAAAATGTAAAGCAGGTTATGCTGTGGTGACTGCTGAACAGGTTTTGGAAGCAAAATCTGGATTAGAACGAAGTGGGAAGTATCCTGAAGAGGACTGGGAAATTAGATTTTACTCATATGCCAAAAGCTAATGGATATTCTTGCTTACAAGTTTGGGTAGATACTTTTACTGGATGGATTGAGGCTTTTCCCTGTCGTAGTGAACAGGCTAAAGAAGTTATAAAGATTTTCTTCATCAGTGGAAGGCTTCCCGTGGTGGACATCTCCACTTCAAGGAAAGGACTTTCTCCAAATCTGTGAATACCTTCGACAACAATCACATGCGATGCCTCTTCTTCATCTGATGACATCTACCAACCCTAAAATGGACTGGTGCAACACGTTGCACTTTAACTATAGAAATAATGTGACTCTTAATTTTGATTCTGATTGTTTTGTTTTTGCTGTTTACCCCCTGTATTTGTAACTGTATGACTGGGTTTGTTTCTGGCCGCATGAAAGCATTTAAGTTACAAATGGTTGCGCAAACTCCTGCTACCACTGCACCTTCCTCCAACTACTGCTTGGGGCCCCTGGATCAGATATCCTCAATATGAGGATTAGGAGAATATGCTGCCTCGCCAATTTAGGGACAACGCTCCTTCTCAGCTCGGAAGCAGTTATGGAACAAGAACGACGCCCCTTTTCCCTAGGCAACATGATTCTCCTAAAAGAAAAGGGGGAATGAGAGTCATTTCCTAGGCAGGTTGATAAGAAGTCTAGGGGTCCCCAAGGAGAGAGGGGTCTGGGATTCTCAAGGAGGAAAAAAGGACAACAATGTATTATGCCTGAGGACAGTCTCTGGATAAACCTTCTGGCTAATTCTGTTATCTTAAAATGTAAATTATGGGAGTAGGTCTGGTGAGGTCTTTACAATCTCCAGACATTCTTTGGATTCACTGGAGAGTATATAAACTCATTGCTAACATTAGCAAGTGGGTACTCTTTCTACCCCCTTCTGATGCCTATGTCAGAAGCTTTCTCTATCTCCTTTATACTTTAATAAAACTTTATTACACAAAAGCTCTGAGCGATCAAGCCTCGTCTCTGGCCCCGGATTGAATTCTTCTCCTCCGGAGGCCAAGAATCCCGGCGTCGTGATTCAACAACAACCTTTCAATATCAAGAAAGTGAAAAGGCAACCTTTGGCATAGAAGAAAATATCTGAAAATTACATACCTAATAAGAGTCAAGTGTCCAGAAAATGTAAAGAACTCTTACAACATATCAATGAAATGATAACCCCATTCCAAGTTAGGTGGAAGATCTGAATAGACGTTTTGACAAAGAAGATGCTGAATGGCAACAAGAACATGAAAATGTGCTCAGCGTCATCAGCCAAAAAGGAAATGCAAGACCACAGGGAGACAGCACGGCACACCCACTGGGGGCTGTCGTGAAAGGCACGGACACTAACGAATGTTGGTGAGGAGATGGAGAAACCAGCGCCCTCACACTCGGGAGGCAGACATGTTGAAGGAGGAGATAGACAGAACAGGCTCCGTCTGGATAGCAGGACTCCGTCTTGGGCTGGACGCCGACTTTGAGCTCTATGCCCGGTATCTATGGAAACGAAATACCAACTGGAAAACCAGGCCCCGGAAGGAAGAGCCCCAGCGCGCTCTGCCGCCTAAAAGAGTACCCTAACTATCTGTGTAACCGAACAGAATCAAACATTCTATTATGCTTATTGGGGTATGACCACAGGCCTATTGATAATTGTCCACTGTTAACTACCTGGGCTTAAGGCACATGAATCATGGATTAACTTAGATTGTGTCTTTCTTTTCCTTTGTTCAGACTAGTTTCAGGGAATTTGGGGAGGTGGGTTGGGCACGTTCACTTAAGGTATATAAGGTTTTCACAAAACCCGGTTGGGGTCCTTGGCTGAGAGTGTTAGGGGAGGCACGCTGACTGAAGCCGCCCACCCGGGCCAGGCACCATAGTAACCACCTGCACGAGCTGTTTTACGACAGGAGGTCCTGGCAAGGAGCACGGGACCAGTGAGCCACCACCGACCGGAAGAGTTCGGGAAAGGTCTGAAGGAGACACCGCGTGTCCGTCCACTTCCCAGAATCCCTCTCGCTAGCATCCATCTCGGCTGAGCGATGCGTGCACCAGCAGGAAGGACCCTGAGTCAGAATGATCGCTCAGCCAAGATGGATGCTGGTGAGAGGGATTCTGGGAAGTGGACGGACACGCGGTGCCTCTTTCAGACCTTTCCGGAACTCTTCCGAGGAGACTGCCTCGGGCCCGCCGGTGAAATGAGCTGCACTCCACTATCCGCGTTGTCCTTCTGAGTGAGTTTGTTTCCCGAAATGGGGACTACAACAATGTGAGCGGCGCAGCTGCTCTGGGAGGCGGTCTCCCAGCCTCAGAGGCCGTCGCAGGTCAGCCGTGACACAGCGGCTACATTCTTGGGTGCACACCCAGAAGTGGAAATGCGTGTTCATACAGTACCTAGGGCACGAACGCCCACAGCAGCATTATTTGTAACACCCAGAAGTGTCCACTAACTGACAGTTGGGAGGGGGCCCGTCCACACAGTGGGATGCTGTTCAGCCATAAAAGGAATACAGGCCGGAAGCGTGTCACAGCAGGGAGGATCCCTGAACGCGGAGCTCGACGACAGATGATTCCATCTGTGAGAAACAGACGACTCGGCGAATCGGGGGCAGAGGCCAGGTGAGGGGCGGGGCCGCGAGGAGGAGAGGGGCTGGGGAGTGATGGCCAGTGGGCACTGGCTTCCTTTCGGGAATTAAATGCTGCTGGTGATAGCACAGCTTTGAGAATACCCTAAAAGCCGCTGCAGCCTACAGTTTCAGACGGCGAGTTCACGGCCTGTTCACTGATCTTGGTAAACTGAATGGGCGTCCCCAGAGGCTCACTGGTGAAGAGTCCACCTTCAGTGCAGAAGATGGGGGCTCAGTCCCTGGGTGGGAAGATCCCCTGGAGGAGGGCATGGCAACCCACTCCAGTGTCCTTGCCTGGAAAATCCTATGGACAGAGCCTGGCGGGGTTGGAAAGAATCGGACACAGCTGAAGTGACTGAACGAAGTGCAAACACAAATAACCTTATCTTTGAAAAATCCAACCTCGCATCAAAAGCAGCCTACCGCTGGCTGTAGCTCACCTCTGCTCCTTCCGTCCCTGGCCCACCTGCGATTCTTCCCCCGTCACATCTGGTGGATGTGGGCAGTTCCACTTGCAAAAGGGCTCTTCCTGACATGACCCTGCCCAGCCCTGGCCAGGGCCCCTGCCTGCCCTCCTAGACAGCCTCCCTGCAGTCTTCCCTGCCAGCCTGAGAGGGAGGGTCGCACTGTTCATGCCCTCTCAGCCCCCCTGGGGCTCCTGTCCCCTGGGGGAGGTCAGTCATCTCCGTGTGCCTTCTCCTGCCCCTGCCCCTGCCCCGCCCCAGCCCCAGGGCCCCCAGCTGCTG
>SJXQ01008708.1:117510-190590 GCA_006408695.1 Aepyceros melampus | reverse complement strand
CCTATTTGGAACCAGTCTGTTGTTCCATGTCCAGTTCTAACTGTTGCTTCCTGACCTGCATACAGATTTTTCAAGAGGCGGGTCAGGTGGTCTGGTGTTCCCATCTCTTTCAGAATTTTCCACACTTTACTGGCATCCACACAGTCAAAGGTTTTGGCATAGTTAATAAATCAGAAATAGATGTTTTTCTGGAACTCTCTTGCTTTACATTCTAGTATAGTATGAACCCTTTTTTAAGTCACAAATTAAATAGCTTAGGAAAAAATAAACAAATAAATAAATAGCTTAGGCACACCAGCAGTCTTTCTTTCTTCTTCCCTCTCTTCATTCTTTCTTCTGTACTACTCAGGAAGGGCAGTCAGGCCACACACACCTGTCAAGAATATGTGGCCATCTATTCCAGATACCAAGTTATCAACAGTTATTTACATTTAAACTTTAGATATCTAGTCATTTTTTATTTACCTTTTGTTGTTTATTAACTGTGAGTGAAAACTTCACAAACAAAACTTAAGAATCACAAATAAAAGAAAAGATACCTAAAAGGAAATATCAAAACAAAAATGGCTAAGTGAGCAAGTATATCCTGCATATTCTGAGGCCATATGGAAATGTAAGGAGTCAGGATAACCTGTACTAAAGAAATACCATTAACTTCAGTTTCCCGTTAACTGATAAATCATGATGTCAAGGTCACATACTATTTGATGATGCTGTTACTGTGTCGTATGGAACATATTACATGAGTACAGCTACAGTCTCCCATTATTACAGGTATCACCTGAATTTTGTAAGGACACAAGTTTCAAAGTAGGTATATGAATTAAAATGACATGCTCATAAATTTGCAAAGAGCTACCAGGGAAACTCTACATTATAGTGTATTACCTATTGAACAATTACAGGTCCCTGAAGTAGAAAGGGCAACATTATTACTCCTTCAATAGAAAGAAATCTCAAAATTTCAAGTGATTTTATAATAAATAAAATATAAATCAGTGACAAACACCCAGTGTTCCACTTCCAGGTACCATGACCTTTCCTCTCCTCCAGCCTGAATTTCCCAGAAACAACTAAGGCAATAGACTACGTGACCATATTTTAGGTCCAAACTCTAGACCCTGTGAAGGAAGCTCAGCCTCATAAGTGCCCATTATACATAACATTAAAAAATGGAAATAGCACTCTCCCTGGCACTGAATTTGCCTTGAACTCCAGCACAGCCCTTTAGCAGCTAGGTATTGTTCAGCAAATTGTTTAATCTCTCTGAGACTCTGTTTGGCAACATAAGCTTACTAAGGCCTGCCTTCA
The DNA here is from genome assembly GCA_006408695.1 of Aepyceros melampus. Classification (NCBI taxonomy): domain Eukaryota; kingdom Metazoa; phylum Chordata; class Mammalia; order Artiodactyla; family Bovidae; genus Aepyceros; species Aepyceros melampus. The sequence continues at coordinate 189,279 of SJXQ01008708.1, read as the reverse complement.
CAAGATTTTGGTAACGATTTGAGAAGGCATACTTATTTTTGTATATTTGTTTTAAATGAGACTGCTATTATTATTTGGAGAAGGCAATGGCAACCCACTCCTGTACTTTTGCCTGGAAAATCCCATGGACGGAGGAGCCTGGTAGGCTGCGGTCCATGGGGTCATGAAAAGTCGAACACGACTGAGCAACTTCACTTTCATTTTTCACTTTCATGCATTGCAGAAGGCAATGACAACCCACTCCAGCGCTCTTGCCTGGAGAATCCCAGGGACGGCAGAGCCTGGTGGGCTGCCGTCTATGGGTTCGCACAGAGTCAGACATGACTGAAGCGACTTAGCAGCAAAAGCAGCTATTATTATTAATTTAAAGTGATCATTTTATTAGTCCTCTAACAACAAAAGGAATCAAATGAGATTCTCTTAATTAGATGATATTTTCATATATTCTTCTGATATAGACACTAAAGATTAGATATGCCAAGTAACTTGTTCAATATAAAACTACTGGGAGAGTGACAAAGTCAGCGTGCAACCCTCATAAGTATAACTTCAAATCTCTTATTATTTTTGACTTTAACATGGAAATTGTAGTCCTGACGAGGGAAAGATGAAGGTCAAAAATAAACAAACAGCAAAATGAGACAAACCTGTTAATTTTAGCCTTCTTTGTTGAATTGAAATAACATTGTTAAAGGTTAAACCAATAAAGGAAGCACTGATGGGAAATGACATTTTCCTTAGTGCTGAGGTCTTATCTCTTTACTGCTTAATGTTTAAAAGAGGAAACTATAACTTTACATTGGAGGAACAAGGCTGATAACCACTGAACCTTGAGCTCTATCTCAATGGATCACTAGGAATCAGACAACCATACTTTCATGCGAAGAGTTGACTCATTGGAAAAGACTCTGATGCTGAGAGGGATTGGGGGCAGGAGAAGGGACAACAGAGGATGAGCTGGCTGGATGGCATCACTGATTCGATGGATGTGAGTCTGAGTGAACTCCGGGAGTTGGTGATGGACAGGGAGGCCTGGCGTGCTGCGGGATTCATGGGGTCGCAAAGAGTCAGACACGACTGAGCGACTGAACTGAACTGATCACATTGTCACAAAGAAAGAAGCATTCTTGTCAAAAATGTATAATCTTATGTAGTAACCAGTAAGCACCTCCTCCTAGTTAACAACAACAACAGAAACTCAGCAAGCTTTTCGTGGAAATTGCCAGGCTGCTTCTAAAATTTATCTGGAAATTCAAAAGTCCTAGAAGAGCCAAAATGTCTTAAAAAAAAAAAATTTGAATGGCTCACAGTGGCTGATTTCAAGGCTATTTACAAGGTTACTTATTTGAAGGAATGCAGTATCTGTAAAGATTGAAAAATAGATCAAACAGGATAGAGGGTCCAGAAGGAGAAGTGCACATATATGGACAAGTAAATTTCTTAAAAGATGTAGAAGCAATTCTCTAGAGAAATCATTGTCTTTTTAATAAATGACAATGGAATTACTGGATATTCATATGTAAAAATATAACATAGATCCATACCAATGGATTGTAGCTGTAAATGTAAAACCTAAAACTATAATAGAAAAAACATAGAAGCAAAGCTTTATAATTTTAGGTTAGGGAAAGGTTTCACATACAACACCAAAGCACAATTCATAAAAGAAAAACAAAAAAAGATAAATGAGACTTCCTCAGAATTAAAACTTCTGCCTCTCAAAAGACATTGCTGCTGCTGCTGCTGCTGCTGCTAGTCGCTTCATTAGTGTCCGACTCTGTGCGGCTCATAGACGGCAGCCCACAAGGCTCTTCTATCCATGAGATTTTCCAGGCAAGAGTACTGGAATGGGGTGCCATTGCCTTCTCCGAAGACATTGATAATGAAATTTAAAAAAAAATATGGAGTGAAAGATAAAAACACAGACGAGTAAAGAAAATTGAAAACTATATCTCATAGAATTTGTATCTAGAATACATAAAGAACTCAATGAGCAAGATTCATATACAAACCTCAAATCAGAACTCAGATAACCTATGTTTGGCGTTGTCTGTGTACATATTGTATGGTGTGTATTTTTCAAAGGTCATCTTAAAAAAAAAAAAAGGTCACTCCAGGCAAGGATGTATTTTTCCCTGGCCCTACACTCAGGAATAACACCCAACTTCCATTTCTCACCTCAGTAAATATGTCCTTTCCAGGTACATTGGCTCAAAAATAATCCTTATTTTGTTTTCTTCCCTCTTTCCTTCACTGCTAGATTTTCTTAGTCACCAAATTCTTCCAGCTATATCATCAAACTCTTCTTATTATTATATATTGCCCCATATTTCTACTACTGTAGCAGAGTCTTAGAATATATCTTGTAAACCATAGCTTTGTCTTCTCATCTATGGTTTCTCCCCTCTACAATTCCTTTGACCAACTATTATATTATTAGTGTTCTAAAAGAGATATGTGACCACATCAATCTCTGCCTCTGAAAATTTCAGGTTGTCTTCAATGTAAAGGAATGCATGGCATTTAAAGCCTTTCATAAATTCATATTTATCCTTCCAACTTAGTTTCCTATAACACCTTGATTATTAGATGTATTCATTAGTCATATCTCTTATGCATGGATTGCCTGAATATCTCTGAATATCTCTTATGCATGGAATCTTCACCCAAATTGTATTTTCCAGCTAAGCTATCCATACCTCCAATCTATTATTCTCTAAATTTCCAGTTCAGAGTTCAGCTGTTATTCTTGAATAAATTTGTGTACATTTCCTCTGTGAAATAAGTGTTTCCTTCACATATATTATGTAAGGGGCATTATTATAATGTTAAAATTAATTTTTTAAAGGTGTATCTCTCTCATTGAATTATAATTCCTAGAGTTTAAAAGTCTTGTCTTTTGAACCTCCGTATACCCACATACCCAGTATTATACTTAGTTAAGTATTAAACACTATATTTGTGGTAAATGCAATTACAAAGAAAACTAGGCTAGAGTCAGCAGTATCCTATTTCTGCTCATCCACTGTTCTCAGAATAAGATAAACACTTTTTTAATAAGGGGCCTTGAAAATGGATAGAATAATTTAGAAGCAATTTAGACCACAACAAATGCATTCAGTTTTGAAACTTCCAGAGCATGCAACTGTCAATATTAGTAAAGAAATTTATAATATGTGCATGTCTTTAGAATGCTATATATGTGCATGTTTTTAGAATGTTCAATGAATCTTAATAAAATTAAAAATATTTTTTAAAAGTTGTATTTCTTGGTTTTGACTGTAAAGATACTGCATTAAAATAAAACCTCATTTTCCCAAATCACATTTACTCCTAAGTAATTTTCCAATTATGTGAATTTTTTTGAAAATCCACACTCTTAAATGGTACATTGCATTATTAATTGATCAGCACCATACCAACAACATGAGAAAAAAATCAAGAGTAATAGTTAGTCACCACATTGTGGTTTTACCTGTGTTTAGATGACAACTTGATCTACCAGAACATGGGCTGCATGATGGCTGAACAAAGAGAGAAATTTCCAGTATAGGCACCTAATGAACTGTGAAATGTTTTCAAATTTATTTTTCTCTGAAATTCTGTCAACCCAAAACATCTACAGAGAGCATTTTTCAGTGCAGTTGTAGACATAGAAAACTGAATAAATTAAGCTACCATTATCACAGGAAAGAAGTCGCTCTTAACCTGTCTTCACTCTAGGTGGTGTATCTGGATTTTTTTCCCCCAGCTCATTCAATTTAATTATATTAATATAAATTTATTTATTTTAATTGGAGTTAATTACTTTACAATATTGTATTGGTTTTGCCATACATCAACATGAATCTTCCACAGGTATACACGCGTTCCCCATCCTGAAATCCCCTCCCTCTGCACTCTAACTGTACAAGCCACAATTTAATGACTATGGATTATCTTTTTGGAAAAAAAAAGAGAGAGACACTTTTTCATTTATTTTCAAATTGGAATGCTCAAACTATCTCCCTCTGGATCTTTTTTTTTTTTTAATCAGATACTTTCAATCCTTAAGGACCACAGTGCAATAGAATCCATGATTATTGTATTTTAGTGTGACTAAATATTTCTCTAGAGGAGAGTAGGAGATATTGGTGAGGAAAAAATAGAACAATATGTCCTCTCCATGATGTGACAATTGATGTATCATTTTTAAACTATATACAAATGGCACTATAAAGTTATAAACACTGAAGTGATATTATCATTATTCTTATGATGGAGACAATCACCCAGTGAAACACCAGTAAAGAACATTAGCTTTAGAAGTAATTTGCACTGTTTTAATGTAATAGATTTTTCATACACAAGGTAGTAAAGAAATTCAATTTGTAAGTAAATATTTTTACCAATAGAAGGATTTCTTTATGGTCTACTGATAGAATGCCATAATTGTGTCCCTATAATGCAGACTATAGTGTTAAAGTGGTAATTCTGTCAGCATAATGGGAAGGGAAAATACTAAGATGACAGTGTAAATGGAGGGAATCTTCATTACTAATAGATCTTCCTTCTCTTTCAAAAGCTATGTTTATTAGAAAGGTAAAAGTCTTAAAGAGATAGGAGTACCAGACCACCTTACCTGTCTCCTAAGAAACCTGTATTCAGGTCAAGATGCAACAGCTAGAATTGGATATGGAACACTGGACTGGTTCAAATTGGGAAAGGAGTACATCAAGGCTGTATATTGTCACCCTGATTATTCAACTCATATGCAGAGTACATCATGCAAATTGCTGGGCTGGATGAAGCACAAGCTGGAATCAAGATTGCCAGGAGAAAATCAACAACCTCATATATGTAGAAGATATCACTCTAATGGCAGAAAGTGAAGAGGAATTAAAGAGCCTCTGGATGAGGGTAAGAGAGAAGAGTGAAAAAGCTGGCTTAAAACTCAACTTCAAAAAACTAAGATTATGGCATCTGGCCCCATCACATCATGGCAAATACATGGGAAAAAGTGGACACACTGACAGATTTTATTTTATTGGTCTCCAAAGTCACTGCAGAGTATGACTGCAGTCATGAAGTTAAAAGATGCTTGCTCCTTGGAAGAAAAGCTATGACAAACCTAGACAGCATATTAAAAAGCAGAGATATCACATTGCTGACAAAGTTGTGTGTAGTCAAAGCTATGGTTTTTCCAGTAGCCATGTAAGCATGTGAGAGTTGGACCATAAAAAGGGTTGAGTACTGAAAAACTGATGCTTTCAAACTGTGGTGCTGGAGAAGACTCTTGAGAGTCCCTTGGACAGCAATGAGATCAAACTAGTCAATCCATAGGAAATCAACACTGAATAAGCATTGGAAAGACTGTTGCTGAAGATGAAGCCCCAGTACTGTGGCCACCTGATGCAAAGAGCCAACTCATTGGACAAGATCCTGGGATGCTGGGAAAGATTGAAGGCTAAAGGGAGAAGGGGGTGGCAGAGGATGAGATGGTTAGATAGCATCACTAACTCAGTGCACATGAATCTGAGCAAACTCCAGGAGATAGTGGAGGACAGGAGAGCCTGGTGTGATACAGTCCTGCTGCTGCTGCTGCTAAGTCGCTTCAGTCGTATAAGGTTGCAAAGAGTCGGACACAACTTAAAGACTGAACAGCAACAATAAAGTCATTAAAAACTCCCTGAAAAACTCTGCACCGTTGTCAGCTTCTCATCAATAATAATTTCTTCACAAAAATTTCACAGAAACTACAGTGTTTAAAAATGATGTTAAGTATCTAATGACAAAAGTGTTTCTAATTCAGTTAGCACTTTCTCTTTTTACTATTGAAATATGAGATGCATAATTATGCTAGACTGGAATGCTTACGTGAATGAAACAGGTTACTTGTAAATCATAAAGTAACTTTATACGATCCTTAATATTGCCAAATGCAAATCACCAGATATAACTGGATAGTTTTTCTTTACCTCTATCTCTATGGGTAACAACTGTGTATGTCTATAATAGTCTAAGAGAAATTACTAGAGACCTGAACTATGTGGAACTGAACCACCTGATTTCTGGGTCTGAAGATCCTGCCTTCAGTCTTTTTCGTATCTGCACAGAGAATAATATAAACAAATACTCAAGAGACAAAAACCTCACATTGGAGGCATTATAAACCATTTTGGAAAAATAAGAAGAAATATGTCATCCAGGAAGTTGGGATTTTTAGTATGAACAATCTGGCTGTTACATGCAGTAGTTTTGATAAATCATATAGTGTTCAGGCAGAATTCCCTGTAGCTTCACAGAATGTTTCAGAGTCTGAAAGCTCTGGCATACATCTGATCAATTTCATTTTGTCACCAGGAGAAAAGCTGTCAAGCTGCCATTAAAGTGAGTACTCACTAAAGTACAAAAAAACAAACAAACAAACAAACAAAACACAACTTGAAAATTTTAAAAACCAGACAAAATAAGTTTCTAGAGATACCAAGGAAACATTTCATGCAAAGATGGGCTCAATAAAGGACAGAAATGGTATTGACCTAACAGAAGCAGAAGATACTAAGAAGAGGTGGCAAGAATACACAGAAGAACTATACAAAAAAGATCTTCATGACCCAGATAATCATGAAGGTGTAAACATTTACACTCACCTAGAGCCAGACATCCTGGAATGTGAAGTCAGATGGGCCTTAGGAAGCGTCACTACGAACAAAGCTAGTGGAGGTAATAGAATTCCAGTTGAGTTATTTCAAATCCTAAAATATGATGCTGTGAAAATGCTGCACTCAATATCCCAGCAAATTTGGAAAACTCAGCAGTGGCCACAGGACTGGAAAAGGTCAGTTTTCATTCCAATCCCAAAGACAGGCAATGCCAAAGAATGTCAAACTACCACACAATTGCACTCATCTCACACACTAGTAAAGTAATGTTCAAAATTCTCCAAGCCAGGCTTTAGCAATATGTGAACCATGAACTTCCAGATGTTAAGCTGGTTTTAGAAAAGGCAGAGGAACCAGAGATCAAATTGCCAACATCCTCTGGACCATGGTAAAAGCAAGCAAGTTCCAGAAACACATCTATTTCTGCTTTATTGACTATGCCAAAGCCTTTGACTGTGTGGATCACAGTAAAGTGTGGAAAATTCTGAAAGAGATGGGAGTAACAGACCACCTGAACTGCCTCTTAACCTGTATGCAGGTCAGGAAGCAAAGTTATGGTCAGTTAGAACTGGACATGGAACAACAGACTAGTTCCAGATAGGAAAAGGAGTACATCAAGGCTGTATATTGTCACCCTGCTTATTTAATTTATATGCAGAGCAAATCATGAGAAATGCTGGGCTGGAAGAAGCACAAGCTGGAATCAAGATTGCCGGGAGGAATATTAATCACCTCAGATGTGCAGATGACACCACCCTTATGGCAGAAAGCGAAGAGGAACTAAAAAACCTCTTGATGAAAGTGCAAGAGGAGAGTGAAAAAGTTGGCTTAAAGCTCAACATTCAGAAAATGAAGATCATGGCATCTGGTTCCATCACTTCATGGCAAATAGAAGGGGAAACATTGGATACAGTGGCTGACTTTATTTTTCTGGGCTCCAAAATCACTGCACATGGTGACTGCACCCATGAAATTAAAAGACACTTACTCCTTGAAAGGAAAGTTGTCTATGGCCAACCTGGACAGCATATTAAAAAGCAGAGATATTACTTTGTCAACATAGGTCCATTTAGTTAAGGCTATGGTTTTTCCAGTGATCATCTATGGATGTGAGAGTTGCTGAGTGCCAAAGAATTGCTGCTTTTGAACTGCGGTGTTGGAGAAGACTCTTGAGAGTCCCTTGGACTGCAAGGAGATACAACCAATCCATCCTGAAGAAGATCAGTCCTGGGTGTTCATTGGAGGACTGATGTTGAAGCTGAAATGCCAATACTTTGGCCACCTGATGCAGAGAGCTGACTCATTTGAAAAGACCCTGATGCTGGGAAAGATTGAGGGCAGGAGGAGAAGGGGACAACAGAGGATGAGATGGTTGGATGGCATCACCGACCAATGGACATCAGTTTGGGTGAACTCCGGGAGTTGATGATTGTGATCATCTATGGATGTGAGAGTTGCTGAGTGCCAAAGAATTGCTGCTTTTGAACTGCGGTGTTGGAGAAGACTCTTGAGAGTCCCTTGGACTGCAAGGAGATACAACCAATCCATCCTGAAGAAGATCAGTCCTGGGTGTTCATTGGAAGGACTGATGTTGAAGCTGAAATGCCAATACTTTGGCCACCTGATGCAGAGAGCTGACTCATTTGAAAAGACCCTGATGCTGGGAAAGATTGAGGGCAGGAGGAGAAGGGGACAACAGAGGATGAGATGGTTGGATGGCATCACCGACCAATGGACATCAGTTTGGGTGAACTCCGGGAGTTGATGATGGACAGGGAGGCCTGACATGCTGTGGTTCATGGGGTCGCAAAGAGTCGGACACAACTGAGCAACTGAACTGAACTACTCATAACACGAAAATAGTTGAAGGAAATATTCTCAAGAAGAAGTATTCTCAACAAGTTAGCACAATAAATGCAACTGATTATTTTTGTATTACCAAAATATATGTGCATGTGTTCATGTAAGTACCACTATCAAATCACCAAGGAAGAAATGTAAATATTTTTATCACAGTCATTGAAAGTACTCTCAACACATTTTAATATATGTTGAGACCAATGTTGGGAATACACTAATCTCTATGAAGGACAAATAAAATAATCAATTTATTTAATATTGATGATTTGCTTTCAGACTACCAGCTAGGTAAGGCTATTATATCGGAGAAGGCAACGGCACCCCACTCCAGTACTCTTGTCTGGAAGATCCCATGGACGGAGGAGCCTGAAAGGCTACAGTCCATGGGGTCGCTGAGGGTTGGACACGCCTGAATGACTTCACTTTCACCTTTTACTTTCATGCATTAGAGAAGGAAATGGCAACCCACTCCAGTGTTCTTGACTGGAGAATCCCAGGGACGGGGGAGCCTTGTGGGCTGCTGTCTATGGGGTCGCACAGCGTCGGACACAACTGAAGTGACTTAGGAGCAGCATCAAGGCTATTATATTATGCCTAATTATTTTTTTCCATTTGGAAAAAGGATTGATGTGTCTTTGGATTTTTTATTTACCTTGTAGAATTTATTCTTTCCTGATTTTCTCAAGGAGAAATGCCAAGATAATTACAGTTTAAATAAAATTCATGAGAATTATGTATTGCCTTAAAACCAGTTTTGTGACTGATAACTAATTAAGCAAATCTCTGTTAAGTACCAATCATGTGTCAAAGCTGTGTCAATGTGTTGGTGATACAGTTGTGCAAAAGTAATAATTAATATGTAAATATAAGCATATCTACAAAAACAAACAAGGAATAAATAAAGGAAGAAAATTATTTCTGCTTTGAAGGAAAAAATAAAATAGGGAAATGGGAGAAAACTACTTCCCTAACTTGCTCAGGTTTTCTCCAAAGTCAAAGACAGGAATAATGATAGACAGCAATGTTAAGTATCTTGTGGAAGAGTGTTCCAGGTAAAGGAGACAAAAAACAAAGGTCCTGGGAAGGTGTAAATTGGCTTAATGTGAGGAACAAAAATGAAGGTTGAGGAGAGAAGACTTTTGATCAAAGACATGGCTAGGTGCTGATTCTATAACGACTTGAAAGGTATGATGTAGAAACTGGGCTTTATTCAATAGCAAATTAATGTCAGGTTTAAGCAGAAAGACAATATAAGTTTTGATTTTTAAAATTTCAGGTCATGAAGATTTTTTGTACAGTTCTTCTGTGTATTCTTGCCACCTCTTCTTAATATCTTCTGCTTCTGTTAGGTCCAGACCATTTCTGTCCTTTATCGAGCCCATCTTGGCATGAAATGTTCCCTTGGCATCTCTAATTTTCTTGAAGAGATCTCTGGTCTTTCCCATTCTGTTGTTTTCCTCTATTTCTTTGCATTGATCGCTGAAGAAGGCTTTCTTATCTCTTCTTGCTATTCTTTGGAACTCTGCATTCAGATGCTTATATCTTTCCTTTTCTCCTTTGCTTTTAGCCTCTCTTCTTTTCACAGCTATTAGTAAGGCCTCCCCAGACAGCCATTTTGCTTTTTTGCATTTCTTTTCCATGGGGATGGCCTTGATCCCTGTCTCCTGTACAATGTCACGCACCTCATTCCATAGTTCATCAGGTACTGTATCTAGCAGATCTAGACCCTTAAATCTATTTCTCACTTCTACTGTATAATCATAAGGGATTTGATTTAGGTCATACCTGAATGATCTAGCAGTTTTCCCTACTTTCTTCAATTTAAGTCTGAATTTGGCAATAAGGAGCTCATGATCTGAGCCAGATAATCATGATGCTGTGATCACTAATCTAGAGCCAGACATCTTGGAATGTGAAGTCAAATGGGCCTTAGAAAGCATCACTACGAACAAAGCTAGTGGAGGTGATGGAATTCCAATGGAGCTATTTCAAATCCTGAAAGATGATGCTGTGAAAGTGATGCACTCAATATGCCAGCAAATATGGAAAACTCAGCAGTGGCCACAGAACTGGAAAAGGTCAGGTTTCATTCCAATTCAAAAGAAAGGCAATGCCAAAGAATGCTCAAACTACTGCACGGTTGCACTCATCTCACATGCTAGTAAAAGTAATGCTCAAAATTCTTCAAGCCAGACTTCAGCAATACGTGAACCGTGAACTCCCTGATGTTCAAGCTGGTTTTAGAAAAGGCAGAGGAACCAGAGATCAAATTGTCAACATCCGTCGGATCATGGAAAAAGCAAAAGAGTTCCAGAAACACATCTATTTCTGCTTTATTGACTATGCCAAAGCCTTTGACTGTGTGGATCACAAGAAACTGTGGAAAATTCTAAAAGAGATGGGAATACCAGACCACCTAACCTGCCTCTTGAGAAATCTGTATGCAGGTCAGGAAGCAACAGTTAGAACTGGACATGGAACAACAGACTGGTTCCAAATAGAAAAAGGAGTACGTCAAGGCTGTATATTGCCACCCTGATTATTTAACTTCTATGCAGAGTACATCATAAGCAATGCTGGACTGGAAGAAACATAAGCTACAAGCAAGATTGCCAGGAGAAATATTAATAACCTCAGATATGCAGATGGCACCACCCTTATGGCAGAAAGTGAAGAGGAACTAAAAAGCCTCTTGATGAAAGTGAAAGAGGAGAGTGAAAACGTTGGCTTAAAGCTCAACATTCAGAAAATGAAGATCATGGCATCTGGTCCCATCACTTCATGGGAAATAGATGGGGAAACAGTAGAAACAGTGTCAGACTTTATTTTTCTGNAGATATGCAGATGACACCACCCTTATGGCAGAAAGTGAAGAGGAGCTAAAAAGCCTCTTGTTGAAAGTGAGAGAGGAGAGTGAAAACGTTGGCTTAAAGCTCAACATTCAGAAAACGAAGATCATGGCATCTGGCCCCATCACTTCATGGGAAATAGATGGGGAAACAGTAGAAACAGTGTCAGACTTTATTTTTCTGGGCTCCAAAATCACTGCAGATGGTGACTGCAGCCATGAAATTAAAAGACACTTACTCCTTGGAAGAAAAGTTATGACCAACCTAGACAGCATATTCAAAAGCAGAGAAATTACTTTGCCGACTAAGGTCCGTCTAGTCAAGGCTATGGTTTTTCCTGTGGTCATGTATGGATGTGAGAGTTGGACTGTGAAGAAGGCTGAGCGCCGAGGAATTGATGCTTTTGAGCTGTGGTGTTGGAGAAGACTCTTGAGAGTCCCTTGGACTGCAAGGAGATCCAACCAGTCCATGCTGAAGGAGATCAGCCCTGGGATTTCTTTGGAAGGAATGATGCTAAGGCTGAAACTCCATTACTTTGGCTACCTCATGGCAAGAGTTGACTCATTGGTACCGATACCGGGAGGGATTGGGAGCAGGAGGAGAAGGGGATGACAGAGGGTGAGATGGCTGGATGGCATCACTGACTTGATAGACAAGGAGTTGCTGATGGACAGGGAGGCCTGGCGTGCTGCGATTCATTGGGTCGCAAAGAGTTGGACAAGACTGAGCGAGTGAACTAAACTGAACAGACATGACCAAACTATATTGGGCAATCAATGAAGCCAATTAACAATCTGCTGTGTCAGTCAAAAGAAGAGATTTGTGGTTTGTCCTGGAGAGACAGTAGGAAAATACTAGTGTCAAAGTGAAAGAAGCGCAGTCGTGTCTGACACTTTGTGACCTCATGGACTATACAGTGCAGGAATTCCTTGTTGCTGATGGACAGGGAGGCCTGGCGTGCTGCGATTCATTGGGTCGCAAAGAGTTGGACAAGACTGAGCGAGTGAACTAAACTGAACAGACATGACCAAACTATATTGGGCAATCAATGAAGCCAATTAACAATCTGCTGTGTCAGTCAAAAGAAGAGATTTGTGGTTTGTCCTGGAGAGACAGTAGGAAAATACTAGTGTCAAAGTGAAAGAAGCGCAGTCGTGTCTGACACTTTGTGACCTCATGGACTATACAGTGCAGGAATTCCTCAGGTCAGAATACTGAAGTGGGTATCCACTCCCTTCTCCAGGGATCTTCCCAACCCAGGGAACATACCCATTTCTCCCACATTGCAGGCGGATTCTTTACCAGCTGAGTCACCAGGGAAGCCCAAGAACACTGGAGTGGGTAGCCTATCCCTTCTCCAGGGGATCTTCCTGATCCAGGAATGAACCAGGGTCTCCTGCATTGCAGGTGGATTCTTTACCAGCTGAGCTACCAGGGAGGCCCTAATGTTGTCCAAGTTGACACGTATTTTGGAGACACAGATGACATAATTTTCTAGCAGATTATTTGAGATGGTGGTCAAGAACCAAAGAGAGAACTAAAGCACAGTTTTTAGGTTTGGAGATTGAACTATTGAATAGAGATGATGCCACACATAAAATGGGAAAGTTTCACTCCTGATAATGGTGAAGTAGTTCATATCATGTCAACCCTCCTTTAGAAAATAATTACAACTCTGGATAAAATTTATAAATCAAGTATGTGAAAGTCTTGAAACATGAACAAAGTCAAAGAAAAAAAGTATAAGGAAATTGATATTTGGAAGAAATGGAACAGAATGATTTTTCTAATTTCATGGCTTTTGAAGATACTCCCCCGTCAGTATCTTATGGGGCAGTCAAAACTCAGAGAATACCATGAAGCTATTGGTTGAGGAATCAGAAAACACAGTTTCCGAACAACTAAGAAGCTGGGGATTAGGACATCCATAAAAAGAGATAGCCACAAAGAGAGAACCTCATAGACTGTTTATGAGTTCTGAAAAAAAAAATGTAGATCAAATTCCTGAATTAAATGTTAAAGAGGTGAACTCAAAGCATCCCACTAAAGCTAGAAGAGCCAAGAGAAGTTTCAGCTGACGCCAAGAGAGAGAGAGAGAATTTAGAGTTTGACTTCAACTAACTTAACTGCCAACCAAACAAAAATTTTAAATCACAACAATATTTAGAGAAACACAAGAGAATATAGGATCTTTCTATGTAAATGTCTGAGATAAAAATCCAAGAGTCAATTAAACAGAAGAAATAAATATGACTTAAATAAAGGAAAAAAGTACAATTTAAGGAGACTTAGAGATGATTGAGATGAGATTTTTGAAGTATTAGAGTGGTTTTAATGACGCTATTGTAAGCAAGCACAGGAACATAAAGGAAATCACATGTATAAGAAGTGAATAGATAGGGAACTAAGAGGAATAACCTTCAAGAAAATATCAGTTCAGTTCAGTCTCACAGTCGTGTCTAACTCTTTGCGACCCCATGAATTGCAGCACACCAGGCCTCCCTGTCCATCACCAACTCCTGGAGTTCACTCAGACTCATGTGCATCGCGTCGGTGATGCCATCCAGCCATCTCATCCTCTGTCAGCCCCTTCTCCTCCTGACCCAATCCCTTCCAGCATCAAAGTCTTTTCCAATGAGTCAACTGTTCGCATCAGGTAGCCAAAGTACTGGAGCTTCAGCTTCAGTATCATTCCCTCCAAAGAAATCCCAGGGCTGATATCCCTCAGAATGGACTGGTTGGATCTCCTTGCAGTCCAAGGGACTCTCAAGAGTCTTCTCCAACACCACAGTTCAAAAGCATCAATTCTTTGGCGCTCAGCCTTCTTCACAGTCCAACTCTCACATCCATACATGACCACTGGAAAAACCATAGCCTTGACTAGACGGACCTTTATTGGCAAAGTAATATCTCTGCTTTTCAATATACTATCTAGGTTGGTCATAAACTATAAAAACGAATAAATAGGAATTCTGTGATGGATAAAAATACACATAATAGATAAAAATACTGAATGGGTTTAACAAAATATTGGAGATAGAAGAAAAAGTCACATACTTTGATAAGAAATCAACAGAAATTTTAAAATGTGAGCAAAGAGAAAACCATAGAATAATGAACAGAGTCTTGGTAGCTCATTAAAAATATCAATTATTTAAACTTAAACATTAGAGCTCTGCTGCTGCTGCTAAGTCACTTCAGTCATGTCCGACTCTTCACGACCCCATGGACAGCAGCGCACCAGGCTCCTCTATCCACGGGATTTGACAGGCAAGAGTACTGGAGTGGGGTGCCATTGCCTTAGAGCTCTAGGGGATGATAAAAGAGAAATTAAGGCAGAAAAAATATTTAAAAGAACAATATCAGATAGTTTCCCAAAACTTGGTAAAAGAAAATTAAAGTATCAATAACATACAAGTACCAAGATGGATAAATAGAAAGAAAGCCATACTGAGTGACATCATACCGAAAACCAAAGATAAAGTGAAAAGCTTGAAAGCGGTACAGAAGAAAAGGATGTTACATCAAGTGAAAAAAAATGATACAAAGAACTTCAGACTGCTATGGAATAATTACTTAAAAGTGCTGAATTTAAAACAAAAACAAACTGGCAATATTGAATTCTATATTCAGTGAAGGTATCCTCAAAAATGAGGCTACAGAGGGACTTCTCTGGTGGTCCAGGGGTTAAGACTCCAAGTTTCCACTTCAAGGGACATAGGTTTGATCTGTGGTTGGACTACTAAGATACTCCATGCTACACAGGATGGCTAAAAAGTTAAAATAAAAATGAGGGCATACAAACAAAGCCCAATAGAATTTGTTGTCAGCAGAGCCTGTGTCATAAAAACTTGGAAAGGAAATTTTTATGACAAAATGAAATAAGACCAAATGACAACTCAGATTCTTAGGAAGGAATGGAGAGCACCAGAAATGGTAAATGTATAAAGAAACAGAAACAATTACTATCTTGATTTCTTTTTAAAAAATTTATGGATTTAATAAAAATGTATAGTCTTAATATGAGGTTTATAGTAATAATACTTCAGCCTAAAAGATGTTTTTAAGGACAATTTATAATATATCTTAACGCTGCTACTGCTACTGCTGCTAAGTTGCTTCAGTCGTGTCCGACTCTGTGCGACCCCATAGACGGCAGCCCACAAGGCACCCCCATCCCTGGGATTCTCCAGGCAAGAACACTGGAGTGGGTTGCCATGTCCTTGTCCAATGCATGAAAGTGAAAAGTGAAAGTGAAGTCGCTCAGTCGTGTCTGACTCTTAGCGACTCCATGGACTGCAGCCTACCAGGCTCCTCTGTCCATGGGATTTTCCAGGCAAGAGTACTGGAGTGGTGTGCCATTGCATTCTTCAATATATATTCATAATATTCATAAATTTTATATGTAGTAGTACAAAATTAAATCTAACTTATAACTCTGAAAAGATTGAAAGCATATTTTGATTACTAGAGCAGCCAGTAAAAGTAATACAAATAAATATATGTTAAAAAGCTGATAGGGAAATAAAATGCTAAAAAGTTTTCAATTAACTCCCAAAAATAATAAAAATGAAAACAGAACAACAATAAATATGGGATGATTAAAAAAAAACTCACACACAGAACAAAATGACGCAATTAGGTAGAATCTACTCAGCAACCGAATATCAGGAAACAAACTCTGCCTCCAAATTTGCATCAACTGAACAAGAGACTGCATGTTGAGATATCTTCAGTCAACAAACCCCAGTCATGTTGCTAGGGCCTTGTATTCAAATGTGACAGACAACTAAAAATGACTTGACTGTAGGGAAACTTCTAATTTTAAAGACAGTAATCAAAAACAATCATTACATGTGTACAAGCTGGCATCAAGATTGCCGGGAGAAATATCAATAACCTCAGATATGCAGATGACACCACCCTTACGGCAGAAAGTAAAGAGGAACTAAAAAGCCTTTTGATGAAAGTGAAAGTGGAGAGTGAAAAAGTTGTCTTAAAGCTCAACATTCAGAAAAGGAAGATCATGGCATCAGGTCCCATCACTTCATGGGAAATAGATAGGGAAACAGTGAAAACAGTGTCAGAGTTTATTTTGGGATGGCTCCAAAATCATTTCAGATGGTGATTGCAGCCATGAAATTAAAAGACGCTTACTCCTTGGAAGAAAATGTGTGACCAACCTAGATAGTATATTCAAAAGCAGAGAGATTACTTTGTCAACTAAGGTCCATCTAGTCAAGGCTATGGTTTTTCCACTGGTCATGTATGGATGTGAGAGTTGGATTGTGAAGAAGGCTGAGTGCTGAAGAATTGATGCTCTTGAACTGTGGTGTTGGAGAAGACTCTTAAGAGTTCCTTGGACTGCAAGGAGATCCAACCAGTCCATTCTGAAGGAGATCAGCCCTGGGATTTCTTTGGAAGGAATGATGCTAAAGCTGAAACTCCAGTACTTTGGCCACCTCATGCGAGAGTTGACTCATTGGAAAAGACCCTGATGCTGGGAGGGATTGGGGGCAGGAGGAGAAGGGGACGACCGAGGATGAGATGGCTGGATGGCATCACCGACTCGATGGACGTGAGTCTGAGTGAACTCCGGGAGTTGGTGATGGACAGGGAGGCCTGGCGTGCTGCGATTCATGGGGTCGCATAGAGTCGGACACGACTGAGCAACTGAACTGAACTGAATATAAAAATAAGTGATATAAAGGAATTTATTTACAGAACAGAAACAGACTCACAAACTTAGAGAATGAAATTAAGGTTGCCAAGTGGGGAAGGATGGGGGAAACGGATACATAGGGAGTTTGCAATAGACATGTACTCATTGCTATATTTAAAAAGGATTACTGACAATGTCTTACTGTACAGCACAAGGAACTTTGCTTAATGGTATGTGGCAGCCTGGATGGGAGGGGAGTTTGGGAGAGAACAGATACATACATAGATATAGTTGGGCCAGCAATTTTGGAAAACTCAGCAGGGGCCACAGGACTGGAAAAGATCAGTTTTCATGTCAATCTCAAAGAAAGGCAATGACAAAGAATGTCCGAACTATGCACAAATGCACTCATTTCACACGCTAGCAAAGTAATGCTCAAAATTCTCCAGGTTAGTCTTCAAAGTATGTGAGCTGAGAACTTCCAGATGTTCCTGCTGGGTTTAGAAAAGGCAGAGGAAGCAGAGATCAAATTGCCAGCATCCATTGGATCATAGAAAAAGCAAGAGAATTCCAGAAAAACATCTATTTCTGCTTCATTGACTATGCCAAAGCCTTTGACTGTGTGGATCACAATAAACTGTGGAAAATTCTTGAAAAGATGGGAATACCAGACCACCTGACCTGCCTCCTGAGAAATCTGTATGCAGGTCAAGAAGCAGCAGTCAGAAACAATCATGGAACAAGAGACTGGTTCCAAATTGGGAAAGGATACATGAAGGCTGTATATTGTCACTCTGATTATTTAATTTACATGCAGAGTACATCATGCAAATGCCAGGGTGGATTAAGCACAAGCTGGACTCAAGATTGCTGGGAGAAATATCAATAACCTCAGATATGCAGATGACATAACCCTTAAACAGAAAGTGAAGAGGAACTAAAGAACCTCTTTATGAAGGTGAAAGAAGAGACTGAAAAAGCTGGCTTAAACTCAATATTCAAAACAGTAAGATCATGGCATCTGGTCCCATTACTTCATGGCAAATAGATGGGGAAAATGAAAACACTGACAGACTTTATTTTCTTAGGCTCCAGAATCACTGCAGATGGTAACTGCAACCATGAAATCAAAAGACATTTGCTCCTTGGAAGAAAAGCTATGACCACCAACCTAGATAGCATATTAAAAAGCAGAGACATTACTTTGCCAACAAAGGTCCATCTAGTCAAAGCTATGGTTTTTCCAGTAGTTATGTATGGATGTGAGAGTTGGACCATAAAGAAAGCTGAGCACTGAAAAATCAATGCTTTTGATCTGTGGTGTTGAAGAAGATTCTTGAGAGTCCCTTGGACTGGAAGGAGATCAAACCAGTCAATCCAAAAGGAAATCAACCCTGAATATTCATTGGAAGGACTAATGCTGAAGGTGAAGCTCC
The DNA here is from genome assembly GCA_006408695.1 of Aepyceros melampus. NCBI lineage: Eukaryota > Metazoa > Chordata > Mammalia > Artiodactyla > Bovidae > Aepyceros > Aepyceros melampus. The sequence goes on along the minus strand of SJXQ01008708.1, from coordinate 170,828 downwards.
AATATTTTGACCACCTGATGCGACGAGCCAATGCATTAGAAAAGACTCTGATGCTGGGAAAGACTGAAAGCAGGAGGAGAAGGGGACAACAGAGGACAAGATGGTTGGCTGGCATCACCAACTCGATGAACATGAATATGAGCAAACTCTGGGCGATGGTGAAGGAGAGGAAAGCAGGGCATGCTGCAGTCCTTGGGGTCACAAATAGATATGATTCAGCAACACTGGTTGAGTAGATTTCCTGTGTACCTGAATCTATCGCAACATTGTTAATTGGCTACACTCCAAACTAAAATAAAAAAGTTAAAAAAATGATTACAACAATGAAAGGAAGAAATTTGGAGGAAATTTAGAAAATGGAAGAAGAAAAATAAAACAAAAAATAATATAAAATGCATTCAGGGCTGAAAAAGGAAATCCAAGAGGCTAAAATAAAAATTATATTCAAAGATTTGAAAGATAAAGTTGAAAACTCTCATGAAAAGCAGAATCTATGGAGATAAACACATACATATTTCATAATGAGGAGACATTGTGAAAATTAAGGGAGGAAATTGTCCAAAAACAATACAATGCCCATAATTTTTAAATTGTAGGAATTAAGGGAATAAGTAACCACATTATAAGGAATTATGGTGGCTTAGCCCAATATATGTAAAAAGATTTACAACTCAAGAACATGAAATTTCAGTAAAAAGAAAGCAAATTTCAGGTGAAATAAGTATCCAAAAATCTGCCAGAGAAAAAGTGTAGAGGAAAAAAGTTAACATGTAAAGTATTAGTATTCAGAATGGTATCTGATTTCACCACAGCAACACCAAAATCTATTCTTTAAAATGAAGCAGTATGTTGACAAGATAAACTGTCAATAACATCTAAGGATCAATCAAACTGCCAACCAAATCTATATCTTTATATATATGAAAAGGCAGAGAAAGGACTCAAAAATAGTTTTTCCCAAGCACAATTTATCTGGAAGCAACTAGAGGACTTTTTTCCCAGAAGAAAAAGACAAAGGAAATCTACGGAATGCTAAGTCCCACATCTTTAGTTGTGAAGCAGTCTTAAGAGATCACCCACTGAAGAGCAAACCAGGGTGGGAAGCTGCTGAAAGGAAAACCTCCAAGAAGGAAAGAAAAAGGAGAAAATGAACAAAAAGGAGGAGGTGAGCAAACTAAGATGACATATTGGGAATCTTTAAGGTTCGATGGGAAAATCAGCATTGCAGTCATTAAATTAATTATAGGGAAAAAAGTTGACTACAGAAAATGTAAACATAGTATATAATATATGTTACTAAAAGCAATATGCTACTGTATTAACAGCATAAACATTAAATATTGATTTAAGAAGTTGTATACATATATACGTATATATGAGTACATGTGGACTGGCAGAAAGCCAGTGAGAAAGCCAGATACTTATTCTCTATAAGAAAAAAAACTAATGTCCAAATTGCAATGTCAATACAGATCAATACAAAGAAGTATAATATAATATAGCAATGGAGAAGAAAATAATAAAATAAAAAGAGGGAAGGTCTTTTTATAGCTTAGGAACTGTGAGTTCAGATAGAGAGTATGAGGGCAATGAATTACTGGTTTTCATTATAAACCCTAAAATACTGTCTTAATATACTTTTAGAATGTTTTTTTTTTTAATAAGCACACATAATATTTACTTAGAAATACAAATTTTGACATTGTATTTGACTCAGCATTTCTACTTCTAGAAATTTATTCTAAATTGTTCTTTTCAAATGAAAATAAAGGTTAGGACTTCCCTGGTGGCTCAGGTGGTAGAGTCTTCCCAGGTGGTAGAGTCTGCCTGAAGTGTGGGAAACCAAGGTTTGATCCCTGGGTCAGGAAGATCCCCTGAAGAAGGAAATGGCAGCTTACTCCAGTATTCTTGCCTTGAAAATATAGGAGAGAATAAAGGTAGAGATGTTCAACTGTCTATAACAGGAAAATCTAGAGGGCAACTTACATCACTAATAAAGTTTCAGTTAAATGAATTTTATGTAGCCCTTAAAAATAATGTTAGGAGATAATATTTAATGACATGGAAAAATTTTATAAATATATATTATCATCATTTATAATTTTACATATATATCATTCAAAATGATGTATAATTTTATATATATATATATATACACACATATATGTATATACACTCTTACTAACCATCACTTTTAATGTTTCAGATCTGTTCCACTATCTTTCAGATTCCTCCCTTTGTCACTTTTTTTCACAGACAAATTTGACTTTTATTCCACAAAGACAGTCAAGAATGTAAAACAAGCTATACCACCACATTTCCCACCAAGCTGACAAGTCGTCTTTAATCCTACCCAGCCTCCTTTCCTATTACAATGAACAGAACGCCTTCTTCCAGTAGACTGATTACTCCAGTGGTGGGTGATCTGAATCCTGTGCCTCGCCATTTCTCTGAGTTATTCGCCCTACTAGGTGTCTCTTCTCTTTCTCCAACTTCTTTTTAATCTTTCCTGTTGCCATTCAAACGAGCATCCATACATGCCCTAATCTTTTCCATCTTAAACAAGCAACACACACACACACACACACACACACACACATATACACATACATCTTTTTGGTGCAAACTGAGGTATCTGAAAGATGTCTGAGATGCATGTGTGTGCATTTTGTGCACTCATACGAAGCTTGGCTCATCTGAGCTAAGGTTTCTGCATTCATCCAGTGGTTTTTTTCTGGATGAAATGGCATATAAACAAGTGAAAATTCAGTAATGCTTAAATTGATTTATAATATATCAAGTCTGAAGGAACAAATTCACATGTTCAAGACAATCATGAACTGACTATACATTGTAATTCTTTTATAGAATTACAATATTCTTTTATAGAATATCATTCTAAGTTTTAGTTTCAAATAAAACATTAGATCTTAAATGTCAGTTAATCTTGAAATTCAAAAATAATATTGAGTTTAATCAAACTAGAGTGATAGAGATATATTCCAGATTTGCATGAACTGGTTGGATAAAATGTGCTTGAAAGGAGCAAAAAAAAAAAAAAAATCAAACAACCAAACAGCAAATAAAAAACAACAAAAAATCTCTTCTGACAAACATAATCCTAAATTATATATAGAGAGATAATGCTGAAGACTTCTGTGCTAAAGTGAATGGTTTTCAATCAAATGGAACCACTAAAAATGAAATGTACAGAGAAATCCCAGATTACCTATCTTACACTTCAATACTAAAAAAAAACCTTATTTTGCATAAGCAAATTTTACAGCAACATAAATTTAAATTGCCTGGAATCTGTGCAATTGAAAAAATAGGTGGTGTACAGCATGAGGCTTCCTTGATGATCAACATCTTTGGAAATGAAGTTCCTCCAAGCCTGTTGTAAATACTTGTTTCGTGAACTGCTTCCTTGCTATATAGTGATAATGTTGATGTTCATACACAACAATATTATGGTGTGTATTACTGCCTCGTAAAGTTAAACTAACTATGTGTTAGCCATAGCAATGATGGAAATGTATCTTAATGCAGTTTATAGCAGTGCTAATTCTGCTGGGGTCCCATGCCACGCAGGATGAGGTAGTAATGCAGCCATTAATTAAAAGAAACAGACTTTTCACAGGTGGCTCAGAGCCCAACTTTAATTACCTTTGGCTTCAAGGCCTCTGGTAGAGTTATTTCTGCAAGTAGTTCCTTCAGCTGCTGACAAGAGTCTTCTATACTTGACAGATTCTGATAGGGCGATGGCAATGGTTTTGCCACTTGTATTATTAAATTTCACATTAAGATTATGAGGAGTACTTAGCTGGCTGGTTGGAAATGATTTAATCTTTCACTGGCAATCTTATATAAGATACTGTCACTTATTTATAGACATATGTAAAATCAATTCTGTGCTGTTAAATTTTCTTCTGTAGCTGTGCTATTGGTAGCCATTCATATTTATAATATGAAAGGCTGATTTCAGAATAGTAACTTCCAAGCCTCATTACCCATAAATTCTCCGCTAATAAAACCCAATCTGCAAATAATATTATTAGTAAGTATAATAATATGAATGGACATTTACTGAGAACTCGCTATGTGCCAGCAGTATTCCACGTGTTTTAAAGTAGTATGTAATTTATGTCTCTGCCAACACCTGTTGGGGTAAGTTTTATTATTATCTGTATTTTAGAGATGTCCAGAGGCATACAGAGGTTCAATAGCTTTCCCAAGTTCTCATACTCATGGAATAACAGTTCTTGTGGGCTAGAATTAGTCTGCATCCTTTCTTTTTCTGCATCTTTGGATCAGTTTTAAAATATCCAAAGAGAACTATATTCATTTATTCAACATCCTGTGATAAACCTTAAAGGAAAATAATATAAAAAAAGAATGCATAAATATGTATAACTGAATCACTCTGCTGTATACCAGAAATGAACACAACATTGTAAATAAACTTACTTCAATGAAGGAAAAAAAAAGAAAAAAATTTCAAAAACTTGGAAGAATAGCACAAAACACTTTCGTACTCATAACATTTGCCTTATCTATATATCTAACCTCTTTGTTTTCTAGTAGCCATCCAAAAGTTGTGCAAAATATAATACTTCAGTGTGCAACACATAAAAATAAGGACATTCTCTCACTTGATATATTGTCATTTTCACACTTAAGAAAATTAACATTCATTCAATAATATCTACTATGTAGCTCATATTTAAATTTCTCCAGTTATTCCTCCAAAAATCTCTTTTGTAAATATCTTTTCCATAGATCCATGATGGATTAAACTTCACTGAATTTCAGTTCAGTTCAGTTCAGTCACTCAGTCGTGTCCAGCTCTTTGCAACCCCATGAATTGCAGCACATCAGGCCTCCCTGTCCATCACCAACTCCCGGAGTTCACTCAAACTCACGTCCATCTAGTCAGTGATGCCATCCAGCCATCTCATCCTCTGTTGTCCCCTTCTCCTCCTGCCCCCAGTCCCTCCCAGCATCAGAGTCTTTTCCAATGAGTCAACTCTTCACATGAGGTGGCCAGAGTACTGCAGTTTCAGCTTTAGCATCAGTCCTTCCAATGAATATTCAGTGTTGACTTCCTTTAGGATGGACTAGTTGGATCTCCTTGCAGTCCAAGGGACTCTCAAGAGTCTTCTCCAACACCACATTTCAAAAGCATCCATTCTTTGGCGCTCAGCCTTCTTCACAGTCTAAACTAACCTACTAAGTTAAGCTCATTACTTTTGTACATTTTTGTTCTATAAAATAGTGTATCCAATTAAAATACCAGGTTGAAAAGATATTTGAATTAGTTCATATTTATTTCTGCTTGCAAATAATATCTTATTTAATTTTACTTTTAACTATTTAAAATATCATTATAATATAAAAGAAAAAAATGTATGGAAACTTGTGCACAGAGAAGTCTCACTGTCATCTCAATGTCCTCTACCCCATTCCCATCTATCCTGCATAGTGGTAACTTTTAATTAGTTCCTGGTTTAACTATTATTTTCTTTTCTGAAATGAAAAAATGCACATATTTTTTTGTAAACACTTTGGGATATAATTGGCAAATATAACTTACATATAACAAACAACATGCTTAAATTTGGTAAGCTTGGCTTAACATAAATTTGTTGTATTTGGCACCCTGACTTATGAAATCATCACCATGATCAAGATAACACATATGTTCATTGCCTCCAAAAGTTTCCTCATGTGACTTCAAAATGCCTCCTTTTTTGACCTTTCCCATTTACTAACCATCATAAGGCAATAACTGATTTACTTTCTTTTTCAGTATACATGTGATGGGCAGGATACTAAAACGACACTTACTGAGTATTAATGTGTTGTTTTAAGCTACTAAGTTTGTGGTAATTCACTATGTATGAATAAAAAATAGATTATATTTTATAGAACTTTATGTAAATAGAATTATATAAGCCAATTTTAGTCTGGCTTCTTTAATTCAGTGTAATGTTTCATTTTTCCTTGAGTAGAAAATGAGAAGTGAAATGGCTAGATGATATGGTGGTTGTATATCTGTTAAAGTGGTTGTACTAGTCTATATTACCACCAACAGTGTGTGAGTGTGTCAGCTCCTCTACAACAACATCAACACTTGGTATGGTCAATCTTTTAAATTTTAGTCATTCTAATGCTGTATATGGGTATCTCATTGTTGTTTTAATGTGTTTCCCCCCTGACTTTGATGTTTAATTTTGTTTGATTTTCTAGTTCATGCTTCCATTAGTCTATGCTATTCAGTGACTCCATAGCTTCTCTCAAACAGCATTTTGTATAGATATGCTTATACTAATAAATTTAGGGGTTTCACAATTACTTTAGCTGTTTTTAACCTCTTCAATTCCTTTCTATACTGATAGTTTCCTTAATGACTAAAATTATTTCCACTTATATAGTACCAACATACAATACAAGATAAGCAAATTATATAGTTGGCTATTATTCATTTTAAAATTTTACTTTCTGAACATAATCATTATTCAAGAAAATAAGATTTTTACACTGTTTGTATTCCTAGCACAATTCTTGAGTGAAAATTGTTTAAGTGATAGCCTTCAACGGCTAAATGAATCTTTAACAAAATTCAAAAAATTAATAGAATCAATCATTTTATTTTCCTATTCCTTAAAAAACAAGTTGTAAGTAGTACTAGTTAGTAGTACTACTAACATTACTAGTATTTGATCACCATACAATTAAAAAAATCCCTCCCTATAGCTGAATAAAATCTTTACCACATTTGATTAAAAATATAAAGTGAAATAACATGCATTGTGTTTATACTGGATCAGTGAAAATCCTTGAGGATCTCTCCTTTGGTCCTCAATGATTCTTTAAACTAGTATGTTTGTTTGTTGCAAAATAAGAGAAAAATATAAATGTTTTGCACTGTTGGCTCATAATTCTGGGCACATTTGTTGTGTTGCTAAATATGGTGGCCTAGTTTACAGAAAAACAGAAGCTGTCTGTAAGTTGTCAAATTAACAGCTCTAAATTAAACATTCCAAAGATGCTAATAACAGCTGCGCTTTTAAAGATTTCTTTGAGCCATTGCACTCTCTGCACAGAAACATGTGGCACAGTAGCTACTGCAATGAGCTCTGTATGGAATGACTTTAGAAAGAGAAGAAGGAAAAAAAAGGGGGGGGGTTATGTTTTTACCTTGAAACTAAGTATCTAGGAATGTGTTATATGAGATGGGGTCCTGAGATATATTTAAGAAGTATCATGACCTTTACATTTAATAAGTAAGAGATGTATTTATATCAGTTTTATTTTTGTATTATAACAATTTGTATAGCAGATTATGGATAATGGTGGTACAACCCACTGAAAACATTCGAGAGGAAATTTTCATTCTGAATTTCTGCATTGCCAGTAGTAAAGTAATCCAAAATAAATAAATGTCAGTAGAAATTATTTAAATCATCACATAATTTACTTATTTATAATGCTTTCTGAAAGTAACACAGACAGACTCTCTTCCAGTTGACCGTTCATAAAGAGAGGCTTAATAAAGCTGAAAGCAGTGGTCCTATTAGCAAAGCAAGAGCTAAAATCAACTAAAGACACTGCTCAATTTATCTTAAAAGTATGTTTGACTGAAGCGTCTTAACTGATTATATTAATTTTATATAGACAATGCCATTGTCACTGTAATAAGCCTATGTATAATTTCACTTTGCTTAGTTATAAACATATGTTTTGGTCATTTGCATTTGACAATTATAATAACACTGGTAACATATGTGCCCATATTTATGATATATGTAAAAGATTAATCATAACTCTTTTTCATTTTGGAAATTTTTTCTTTTTTCTTGGTGTATTATATAAAAAATATAAATAATTTTTATAAAAAGGGCCAAAAATGTAAAAGCCTATGCATTATGTTTTCTAGTTATTTTGTATTTTTATAATTTCTTAATTTTCCTCTGACTTGAGAATAAGAGATATTAAATGTAACAATTGTCAGTAGGTTTAAATTCTTTATAAGTCAAGTAAAATGTACTAAATATAATAATAATTATGATTCACTTATGCCATTTTTACAGGCTGTGAAATGTAATACAATTTAACTTAATTTCACCTCAATTTTATTTATGTGAGATTTATTAATGTGAAGTTTTTTCAGCTTCACTTCCTCTGGGACATCTTGATACTTTTCAAAACAATTTATGTCAATAAGTTCACCTTCACTAAGATATGGCTTTATATCTAGAGTCTGTTGAGCGGAGGTAATGCCAACATGCCTATTGTCAGCTTTTTCTTCTATCATTCTATTTATTCTCTATTCAAATTGTATTTAGAGCATTATCAGTTTTTCTTTTTTGCTGCACCTCATCTTTGTTGGCTAATTTCTTCTTTTATCATCCATTTTTGTAAAATATCACATGGATTTCATCGAGAGAAAAGAAGGCAATACAGCTACATGCTTTGCTGTCTGTTTATGATTTGAATAATACATATCAGTAACCAATCACTGACAGATTTTGAAAGAAATGATGTGAATGGTTAGTAATCATCATGTTCATCTGTTTTCTAGATAGTGATTGTGGACTCAAGAAATAGCAAGTGGTTTCCTGATAGTTTCCTTTCCTGCTGTCCCAGTGGTAGGCAGACCAAGGAATGGACGTGAGAAATAGTACATTTGTAATTACTAGGGTAATGTTAATAATATTCTAATTTGTAATCTTGACCAACCATGGAGAATACAGTGGAATAAGCAGAAGAGGAGGCAAGCAGAGATTAATAGTTTTTTTACATAAAATGAGAGAATAACACGCTTTCATGTTTACATAGAGACAGAGAAACTTATGAGAGAACAGAGAGAAGGTGAAATATGCAGAAACAAAGTTTTACAAAAGGTGAAAGAGATTCAGACTCAGAGCACAAGTTTATAGGCTGGTCTTTATAAGTGACAGGAACATCCACTCATAAAAGGAGAACAAACAAAGGACTAAAGATGCAGATATTGCTGGATTGACTAGTTTTGTAGTCAAAAGATAAGGGAGCTCAAGATCTTCAGCTAGGGGTGAGAGAGATAAAATAATGTGAGCTGAAGTTAAAAAAAAAAAAAAAGGTATGAAATAGCCTAAAATAAAAGGGCAAATTTCTTATTTATATACCCTATGTGTTTGTGGCCCCAAAACCTATCACATTAATTGAAGGTCCCAGGAAGCTACAATCTGGGAGAAACAACCAAAAACACAACTGTGGGAGTAACAAAACCACTTGAAATTCCCTGCCGCATGAGGCCTTTGACACAAATCATCAACATTTAGACAAGCTATCATTCTAACTTAATCTCAATCACAGCTATATAGATGAATACAGTTGTAAACTCTAAGGAAATTTTGCCAGTGGGAATATTTATAATTTCTCTTTCTGAACTGTAATTTCCCATTGTCACTGCAAAATAAGGCATTATATATTTTTCAATGATAAAAGAAAATAAAATTTTTAATAATTATTAAAATTTAGAACTCGTTATTAAATTCCAGAAAAAAATTTAACCCTCTACCATTGTTATTTGCAAGTTTTGCTCTGTAATTAGTATTACTTAAAAGGAACTGGAAGAGCTTGGTGGTTTACAGTCCACGGAGTCACAAAGAGTCAGACATGACTGAGTGCTAAGCACACAGCCCAGCAGCACCGCCAAAGGAACTGAACAACTGACAGTCACAGTAGTGACTAGAAGGGAAGAGCACTGGTGTGGGTTTCACTATGGAAATGAGGCATTTACAACTGCTGTGTTTAAGTGTTCTTCCTCAAAAATTCTGAGGAGAGATAAATACTTATATCAAGAATTTCTATTACATGAACAAGCACATGCATATGGTTGATTTTATGGGTTTTTAAAAAATTGTGCTAGATTTCCAAGTCATGAAGAAAATCAAAGTCTTTATAGACTTTAAGATGGGTCCTGTAAACTCAGAAAACCAAAATATGTGTTAACTAGTATACCTCTCAGCTACTAGAGTGCATGCTGTTATTACGTACTTTCTATCAAAAAACAATGTCTTACTCAAATCTCTTTAGGTCAGCAAATGTGTAACTTTTAAGCGTTCTGCCTCAAGAGACTGTCTCACTCTAACTTTTCCCTTTAAAGGGTCTTATGCCAGGGTATTCTCTCTCCTAGTTGAGCCATTCTGCGTCAGATTTCTACCGCTCTCAATGCTCTCCCTCCCTCACATAGGCCTCCCAAGTGCACCCACAAGCCTGTGTACGGTCTGCCACAATATAGTCACACCTTGATGTCAAATAAATGTGGCATTATTCAACTACATTAACTATGTGTTCCCTGCTTTCCACTTTATGTTTATTCAATAATTATGGTCTAATGTGAGATAAATTCGACACTATTGAGATTATTAGTATTTCAAATAGCTTCAGCTTCTGTAAACAGCTCAAAAGCAGCATCATGATATTTTGAATGCCCTTAAGAGATACTCCATAGATTGCAATACTAATTTCACATTTGTGTTTATAAAAATATAGACATATTCTGTACTTTAGTGATATTTGTTGATTGTTTTCCTACTTTGTTTTAATTTTTCAATTTTGGTTGTTTATTTTCTCTGGAAGGGTATTCCCATGTTTCCCACCCCCCGTTATTATACCATAATCATAGCATATTACATACTGCCAGACACTATTAAAAGTGCTATTTGATTTTTAATATTTAAATTACTGAGACTAGAATATTGCTTAGCAATGTCTACACATTTAGAAATCTTCTTGAATATTAGTTAAGTGAACATAATCCATTCTTAAATTGTTTATAATGTTATCACCCTGTAATACTCTGATCAAAAAGGAAGGATCTGTTAGTGAAATGAAAGTAAGGGAAAAAAAAAAGACTATACCACTTAAAGTTCATAATAGAAAAAAACTAAGCATACTAAAAAGCAAAAAGCAAAACCAGAATGCTTTCTTAACCTGGCTCTTCAATGGCCTATGAAATTTTAAGGGATGGTTCATACACAAAAGACAACAGCACAGGAAAGACCACAGGGGCTGACACTCTCAAAATTATCTACAATTGACCCCAGCTTACATTTTACAAAGCAGAAGTTACATTTTCCTTTTCTTACTGGACTTGTCTCTAACAGAGGAGATATCATTGGCCACATTCCAGGACATTAACTGCATTAAACCTGGAGTGCTTAGTGACAATGCAGTAAGAAATAAAATGAAGAAGTATGTCTTTAAGATGTAGAAAAAACTTTATATAGTAAGATAGTAGACCACTGAATATTGGTAGCTTTCCCCTACTCCATTCTTGCTAACAAATGTGTACATGTAAAAATGCATTAAGCCTAAGGGTAACCCTCTCTTAATCCGAGAGATTCCTCACTCAAAGGCCACTGTTTTGAGACTAGCTTCCAAGAGGCATAAAGGAAGCAACAAGAGAGCCTTGTTGTGACAGAAATCTTGACTTCCTGTATATCTTTCACATTGCTTGTTGAATAGCAAAATAAACAATGATCAAATTGCTATTATCACTGTTCTTCAAAATTGGACAAATGTTTTTCAGTCTGGCCTAGTGAAAAAGAGAGGAGTATATGCTTAATAAATTTCAGATCTGAATTTGGATAGTAAGGAACTTTCTACTATGAAAATAAAAAGTAGTGCACTAACATTTATAAGAAAATTCTCTGTTAAAATGACTCTTTAAATTTATACACAAATAAAAGCTAAAAAATTGTAGATATGGAATCAATAGTTCAATAAAAAAATAAACCATGGTATTCCAACTTTATTTAAAAGCAAACTCAACCGGAAGAATAATTTCAGTTAGAATTATGGAAGTTTCCCCCTTAAGACCTAAATGTAGAAGTTGGAAATAAGACTGACATAGAAGTTAGTGTTCATTTAGACAGTTTTCCAGTACAAGTAATAGAATGACTTAAGCGGCTTAAACAGTAGGGGTTAATTATTGGATCTTACCTACCAGGCTTTCTGGAGTAGATGGCACCAATGATTAACTCAGTGGCTCAGTGTGTTAGAACTCTGCAGTTCTCATTCATATTCATTCTTAATCTCTCTGTCTTCTCCTCTTGCCTTCCCTCCCCCGATCCCCACCGCCTCCGTTTGTCCCTCTATTTTTTACAGTCACAAAATGGCTGCCAAAACTCCATGCAACATGATGCCCTGTAATAATGCCCAAGGAGGGAAGCAGAATTAAGCAAAGAAAGAAGTCCAGCCATAATGTAAGTACAGTGACAGCCTCGATTGACTCCATAGGGAGCAGATATTACCTCAAAGATGGCTGATATGAACAGGGCTTTATAGTCCCACACTGATCACTTATTAGATATATACCTCCTCTGCAAAAGATATCATAACCTTGGGCAAGACAGCTCTCTGCAGTAGGGGTAATGCCCCTAACTTATGGGGTCAGCAGCTAAATAAATAAATGGAGAGAGATGTCATGTTTGTAAACTGAAAGACTCAATATTAAGTATGTTGTGTATGCATGCTTATTCAGTTCAGTCGCTCAGTCATGTCTGACTCTTTGTGACCCCATGAATCACAGCACGCCAGGCCTCCCTGTCCATCACCAACTCTTGGAGTTTACCCAAACTCATGTCTATCGAGTTGGTGATGCCATCCAGCCATCTCATCTTCTGTCGTCCCTTCTTCTCCTGTCCCCAATCCCTCCCAGCATCAGAGTCTTTTCCAGTGAGTCAGCTCTTCGCATGAGGTGGCCAAAGTACTGGAGTTTCAGCTTTAGCATCATTCCTTCCAAAGAAATCCCAGGGTTGATCTCCTTCAGAATGGACTGGTTGGATCTCCTTGCAGTCCAAGAGACTCTCAAGAGTCTTCTCCAACACCACAGCTCAAAACCATCAATTCTTTGGCGCTCAGCCTTCTTCACAGTCCAACTCTCACATCCATACTTGGCCACTGGAAAAACCCTAAGTCACTTCAATTGTGTCGGACTCTTTGAAGCCCTATGGACTGCAGCCTGCCAGGCTCCTCTATTTATGGGGATTCTCCAGGCGAGGATACTAGAGTGAGTTGCCATTTCCTACTCCAGGGGATCATCCTGACCCAGGGATCAAACTTGAGTCTCTTATGTCTCCTGCATTGATCGGTGGGTTCTTTACCACTAGCCACCTGGGTAGCCCAGTAAGTATGTTAATTATCTCCACTTTTTAAATACAACTGTGCTGTTTCCAAAGGTTAATTTGGACATAATTAATTATCTCCAAATCAATCTTTGGAATCAGCACAATTGTATTTAAAAAATCCCAGCAAGTTAATTTAGTGAAAATTTCACATAGTTTATGTGAAAATATGAAAGGTGAAGAAGATAATAGATGAGGTAATCTTAAGAAAGAAAAAACTGAACAATGTACAGCATCAAATATCTAGATCTACTGTAAAACTACAGTAATTATACCAATGTGGAATCATTACAAGGACAAACGAAAAGGCCAATGGCACAGAATATGAAATTCAAAAACAATTCAAGGATTTAGGACATGTGTATGTAGCCATGAAGTGGGGAATTGATGATATCTTCAATAAATAGTTATTGGTTCAATTAGATATACATGCAGAGAAACTGAATCCTAAAACTCCTACCACATGCCATTTGCACATTCAAATCCAAAGGGATAGAAAGGAATATATCAAAGGTAAAAAAATAAAATAAAATTTTGGAAAAAAACATAAGTGACTCTCATAAGAGCAAATAAGGCAAAGATTTCTAAGACAGGACACAAAAACTATTATCATGGATAGAGTTAACTATATTAAGATTAAGAACTTCTGTTCACCCAAACATATCACCAAGAGGGTAAAAAGACAGTTCATAGGGTAAAATAAAACTTTGGGAGAAAGGAGTTGTTTCCAGAATACATTAAAAAAAAAAACTCATAATCAATAGAAAAAAGTTGAAAATACAATCTAAAATTGAGAATTGAACAATGATTAATAAATTTACCAGATACAAAACAAAGCAGAACCCAATTTCATTAGTCACCAGAAAAATGCAAATTAACTCCATAATGGGTTACCGCTACCAATAGAATGACTAAAATTTCAAAGATTAATGAATGAATAATGAATGAATGAATACTGACTGACAGTACGAATATTATTGCTGAAGATATGGAGCAACTAGAACTATCATTATTAATTAAATCAGAATATATTCATCACTACGAGCTGATAATCTTCTTATATATATATATATATGTCCGTGTGTGTGAAAAGATATATATACATATATAAACATATAAGATCAGCTTCCTGGTGACTCAGGTGGTAAAGAATCTGCCTGTAATGCAGGAGATCCAGCTTTCATCTCTGAGTCGGGAAGATCCCCTGGAGAAGGGTATGGCAACCCACCCCAGAATTCTTGTCTGGAGAATTCTATGGACAGAAGAGCCTGGCAGGCTACAGTCCATGGGGCCACGAAGAGTCAGAAACAAGTGAGTGATTTACACTTCACGTCGTTTCCTATATATATACCCCCTAACAAAATATCTAGAATGTTTCAAAATAGTACTTTTTAGACAATATAAATTATTCAGATAATATAAGCAAATCTCATAATATTAAGAATCAGAAGAAAAACACAAAAGAGAATGGTATTATTCCATTTACATAAAGTTCAAATAGAACTAAATCATGATGTGAGAGGCTGGAGAGTGGTTAGCTTGGGAACGGGAGTAACTAAAAGGGGGCAAAAGGAGACATTCTAGAATACTGGTAGTATCTTATTTTTTTAGCAGAGCCCTTATTACAAAGGTTTGTTCAATTTGTGAAACTCCATCAAGCTTTACACTCATGATTTATGTACTCTTCTGAACATGGAATATACTTAATAAAAAAATTAAAGCAATAAAATCCATTCTTCATATTTCAGAGTCATAATACCTCTTATACTGATGCTGCTTTTTTTTTTTAACATGATCATAAAATGCTTTATGGAGAAGGCAATGCCACCCCACTCCTGTACTCTTGCCTAGAAACTCCCATGGACAGAGGAGCCTGGTAGGCTGCAGTCCATGAGGTCGCTAAGAGTCAGACATGACTGAGCAACTTCACTTTCACTTTTTACTTTCATGCATTGGAGAAGGAAATGGCAACCCACTCCAGTGTTCTTGCCTGGAGAATCCCAGGGACAGGGGAGCCTCGTGGGAAGCTGTCTATGGGGTCGCACAGAGTCGGACACAACTGAAGCGAGCAGCAGCAGCAGCAGCAAAGTGCTTTATGTGAATGAGTGAATGACTTTTACCTAGGCTGTCTAGGATTTCCTCAAAGTTCTTTTCGCCTTCATCTCCTGATTTCTCTCCCTGCCTTCTTTGACAGGTTCTGTACTTCACATTTCATTCTTGTATTTTACAGTCTTGTGATTCTGATGGGAATGATCACTTTTTCCTGGCCTTTTCATTTTTTGATTTTCCTAGAAGTTCTCTTCTCTCTATCCTCTGTGTTTTGTGGATCTCAGAGGAACCTGTCCTTAAGGTAGGGTTTCTTTACTTCTTTAATTAGCAAGGCCTATCAGTACTGATAAATTCTTTTCTGACACTCAACTTTTGTATACAAATCTAAACCATAGATTTATAGTTGAATTTGCTCTTCATCCTGACATTCATTTTTATGAATAATTAAGTCAAAAACCTTGTCTTCAAAATTACAGAAGTAGTAACCTGAAGTAATTTTATTTTTAAATATTAATTTTAATCCTTAAACTGTATTTTATTTACCTATAAATATTTGGCCAAAAAACCAGTATTATCATGTAAACAGATTCTTTTCACTTATATAAATTATGAACATATTTCAATAAAAGAGTTATGAGTATTTAATTTCACTGAAACAGCCATACAATTAGATAGGTACTTCTGATATCTTTGATTTAATAAACATAGGATTTTCAGGTACTATTTTGATCACCAGAGGTAGCTTATATAGTATTACTGAAATTACAGTGTGAAACAATATAAAGTTAATTTTCCATTAAAAAAACAGAGATTTTAAATTGTAAAAGAAGTTAAATCTCATGAGTACTTCAGAGTCCATGGTGAGTAGAGGTTTTTATTAAATTAAATCTCTGGTTTATAGAAAGACCACTGATTTTAATAAGAAGCTAAAATCTCATATATTTCATATGACATGGCTTCATAAAATTAGATATCAAAAAATATTAACTGATCTTTATTGTTTAGCATAGGAAATAAAAAGATCATTGATTATGATATCAAATACCACTTGGTTTGAGTTCCCAAGTATAGAGCAATGTGTAGAAAAAAATACAGCAAGGTAAAATGAAATGTAACATCATTTAAAGAAAAAAGAAGTGGAAATTATACACAAAATGAAGACTACATGGTAGAGACGTGATGATCACTCCAGACTGTCATCTGAATCAGCAGGACTGATAAGAAAGGAAATGCACTGCATGGATTAGAGAAACAGCATGGTAATTCTCTAACTATATATTCATCTAAAGCTCAGCACAGACGCTGAATTTTGAAAAGGATTAGAAAATGGAACATTTAGAAAATGATAAACAAGTTCAGGTGATACAGCACAGTGAAAAGAACAGCAGATTGTGAAGTCAGGCGTGCCCCTGAGGTTACAGCAAGGTAACTGGTTCACAGAGGCCACAGTCAAGTCATTTCTTGTCCGTTAGCCTTGGTGTCCTCATTTGTCAAATGAAAATATTTAGAAAATAATCTCATAGGTCTCATGCAGGTCTCAGATTTAGTGGTATTAATTAGGAATACAAGGGTAACTGAGAGACTACTCATATAATGGGTTTTAAATATCTAAAAGTGTATTCTATAAAAGTTGATAAATCATTAATATTTACAGCACCCACTGATGACAGAGGTGGAAAAAATGGACTTAATCAGGAGGAAGAAAATAGTTTAGGCCAATGATTCTCAATCCTCACTGCCTAACATTCAACTGGGAAAATCAGACACTAATCTTTGCCCCCAAGGTTCTGTTTCAAATGGCTTGGGGTGAATCTAGGCATCGGTGTATTTTAAATGAAAATGTTTCTCATTTTCATTTAAGTTTGGAAATCTTTGGATCAGACATAATAAAATACTGCCTGACAATGAAAGATTATGGATAATCTCTTTCTCTGGAACCTATAAATATATAAAATCCATTTATTAACTGCAAAATGAACACTATAATCACAATAATAATTAATATCTACTTATACCACATTTATTAGACAATTTTCCAGGTAGCTTGAATACATGAATTAATTTTCTCACCAATGTTTTATGTATTTACTCATCTTTTCCTGTTTTTAAAGATGAGAAACATAATCATAGGGAGTTCATAAATTGAGGAGTTCTCTACCCACATTATGCTAGATCCTATACGATTTTACCTTCAGCTACAGAGTTTCATTTGCCTTTAATTCATTTACCATCCTGTTGTAGTTATGAATAAAAATAAATACTAGAAGAATGTCAGTTCTTTCACTATGCCCTATCTTCTCTAGAAAACATTACGTTAATATAAAATGCCTATTTAGTGAATTCAATATACAACATAGCTTAGTTTTCCCACAAAATCCATATTTCCAAATTAAACTCTTTCAAAAGTATATTTTCTTCAAGAAATTCTTATTTATATTTTAATTGTGGCTGCATTACCTAAGATTTCCCATTGAATTTGGTGTTCTAGTAACTAGGACATAAAATTGTTATGTTCTTCTTTCAAACTTTCTATTGAAGTCAATATTATGACTTTCACTATATCAGAATTCTCACCTCTGTATTGTTTCAGGAGGTCTCTGTGCTGTAGGCATTTTATGGCTCTTTGAGATTAAGACATTTCAAACCTCAGTGACTATATGTTTCCTCTGGGATATTGGAAACAGACTTTACAGTCTCCATACCCGATGCAACTTTTAAAATAAAATTCCATAAATTAAGGCTCTCATAAACCTTTGGAAATGCTGCTGTTGTGAGCAGCTTTTTTTTTTGCATTTGATTGCCACACAAAGGTAGAGTTCACAGAGATACAGTATTTAAACTTGGACTGCCCTTAATTAGCATGAAGGTCTTGTGTAAAGATTATATCTTGGCAAAGAGCCTATGCCTATTAAAAAATTTCAGACAGAAGATCAATATGTAATAACCACCTGAAATATACTAAGCAGAATACACTACCTTGAAGAAATTATCACCTATATCTGTCCACTATATAACACAGCTAAAGGCCTGGCAGTAGAGGAAAGCTAAAACTGGGTTAGAGTCAATGAAGAAATTCAAGCTTCAGCTTCCATCCTACAGAACAAAATATACAATATAAGAAAATATCTTATCATTGGACACACATTGACAGCATTGGAATCGCTTAATCCAAGGGACTTTAATATTATACTTTTCACATCTGAGCCATGATTACCTAAATGAATAGGAACTGACATTTACTGATTTGTTTTGATTTCATACCTTTCAGCAAGAAATAGGACAAGAGGAGACCTCCTAGGAATCAGGAGATTGACAAGGACAGTGACAATTAAGGGATGATTCTGAAAATTTTGCTGTTTTTACTGTTTTATCTGTTTCTCTATGGGAATCAGGAATGATAGTTTCAAATGACTCTTAAAGAAAAGCCAAACTTTTTATGGCATTATTGTGTCCCATCAAAATGCATCATCATAACCCTCAAGATGATGATATTAGGAGGCAGGGCCTTTGAAAGATGCTTAAGTTATGAGAGTAGATCCTCCATAAATGGGATTGCTGCCTTATAAAAGAGACCCCAGAAAGCTAGCTCCCCCTTTCACTAAGTGAGTATACAGTGAGAAGTCAGCAATCTGCAACCTGAAAGAGGCCCTTTACCAGAATCCCATCATACCTGCACACTGATCTGGACTGCCAGCCTACAGAATTGTGAGAAATAAATTTC
This sequence comes from Aepyceros melampus, assembly GCA_006408695.1. Lineage (NCBI taxonomy): Eukaryota > Metazoa > Chordata > Mammalia > Artiodactyla > Bovidae > Aepyceros > Aepyceros melampus. The sequence goes on along the minus strand of SJXQ01008708.1, from coordinate 151,883 downwards.
TGTTGTTTCTAAGCGACCCAATCTGTGATATTTTGTTATAGCAGCCCAGATAGACTAAGACAAGCATGCTACAAAGCTTTCAAACAAGTGTGCTCCTTCATGTCACTTAGCCACTCTGACCTTTCTCCTAAAACGTCTTTCCCTCACTCTGCCCCAATCACACAGACTGGCCACACCATGAAAACTCCCTCTGCAAGATTTTTGCACTCACTGTTTCCCCTGCCTGGATTGTCCTTGTACCCTCTTCCCTTTAAAGTTTTAATTCAAAGTCTTCTTCTCAACGAGGCTGTTCCAGATCTGCTTCTCTAAATTGCAGAAAAAAAAAAAAACAAAAAAACAAAAAAACCCCACTGACTACCTACAAACTTCATGGATCCCACCCGCTTATTCTTTAACTCACATTATATATTTAAAATATTTATCCTGTTAATTCTCTGTACTGTTCCTTCCTTGCATGTAATTTTGATTAGGATAAGAATTTTTGTTTATTTTTACTTCTGTAATAACACTCAAATCTAGAATAGTGTTAGTCATATAGAAGATACTCAATATCTGATTAAATGAATGGAAGGAATTTTGAATTATGCTTTTTACTTTCTTTGGTAGGTTTAAACAACCAAGAAAGTCAAAGTTAGGGAGAATTTGGCAACTCTAACTAGACATGAGGTCTTGAGGGTAGATCCTCATAAACTGGATTACTCTAAGAAAAAAAGAGGTAGACAGCAGTATTGAAAAAGAAAAGAAGTGAAGTTAGCCTGAGTCCTGTAGTCTTTAGTCAGCTAACTCCCCTAAGACTTTCAACCTACACCAAGAAAAATAGACTTAATTCTTCTTCTCTCCTAGGTACTTCTCCATGGAGGGTTAAGCCCTCAACCTTATCTCAAGCAGTTATTTTTCCTGACCCTATGTCTCCATATCTGGACTTCTGTTGCATTACAACAGCTGTGGACATTAGTTGCTATACTTCTAATACCAGCTTCTGGAACTTGTTGCTTCCAACTCATCCAAATGGTAACCACATCTGATACAGCACAGTTTCTAGTCCCTCCTCAGAGCCCTAGGTCACAAGATGTTCATTTTGTGCTAGTTGTGATCATAAACTAGAAAGTCAAAAAATAAAATGGAAATTCTCTCTTTCTATTTAGTGGTAATGATTCTGTATCCTTCTCTGGCTCTGATGGTTCTGTCTTAGGGAAAGAAGAGACACCAGTCTACGATAAGATTAGGAAACAGAGGCTGCAAACCTAGGGCAAAGACTCTTGCTTGTATATACCACTATCTTGTTTATACATAGAATGTGTTCTCTTCTTCAGCTTTTCCAGAAATAAACTAATGTTTCCTAAAGCAAGAAAAATATGATTAAATGAGCTTCAAATGTTAATAGCAGGGATAGTATTTCAGAAAACTTTGAGATTTGGGTTTGAAAATACGTGTCAGATCACTTTTTATATGAGATACAATCAGTCTGGAGTTTCCCAGAATGAGACTAGAAAGCCGTTTGGGGCTATGCACCATGACACATACTTTGCTAAGAAAAAGTATTTACTCAGTACCCCGATAATCTCAAAAGGGAAGCACATATAATTATTTTATCCATAAAAGAAATAAAACTTATCCATGTTTTATTTATCTTCCTATTATCAATATATAACATTGAGCATTAGCTAACATCTACCATCAATCTTTACTAAAGCAACAGGCAATTTGTCAAATGTATATTACTCCACTTAAATCCTCAAAAAAGTTCTGTGCTATAGCTTCTACTATTAGTCTATGTAGACATAGAAAACTTATGGTAAACATCGTTACTGAAGGAGAAAGGCAGAGGGGAGGGATATATCAGTAGTTTTGGATATACACAACTATATATAAAATAGATAAACAACAAGGTCCTGGTGTATAGCACAGGAACTATATTCAATATCATTCAATATCTTCTGATAACTTATAATGGAAAATCTGAAAAAAAAAATGATTGAATCATTTACTATACACCAAAATTATCACAACATTGTAAAACAACTATGCTGCTGCTGCTACTGCTAAGTCGCTTCAGTCGTATCCGACTGTGTGTGACCCCATAGATGGCAGCTCACCAGGCTCCCCCGTCCCTGGGATTCTCCAGGCAAGAGCACCGGAGTGGGTTGCCATTTCCTTCTCCAAGGCATGAAAGGGAAAAGTGAAAGTGAAGTTGCTCTGTCGTGTCTGACTCTTATTTTCCAGGCAAGAGTACTGGAGTGGGGTGCTATTGCCTTCTCCGAAACAACTATATTCCAATACAAACAAAATGAAATGCATGTACTGTTCTTCCTCTCTAAGTTACTTTTTATATCAACACTTTTTCTTATAATTCATGATCCTTTTCCTTGTTTACTCTTTTGTTTTTTACTTATAATATCAAGTTCATTAGAATAGTGATTGTACCCATCTTTTAATCTCTGGTCCACTGATAGTTCATTATCCATCCAGTATCCAGACTGGAGCCTACAGAAGCCCAGTAATTTTATTTAAGTATATTATTTTGTGTCCCAAGTTAAGATGAAAATGGCTTCCAATTTTAGTTCAGATTGAACTTCAAATTACTTAGCCCAGCATTTAAGTTTCAATCAAGTCTTTGCTTGGTTCTTTTTTATCCTAAATCTATTGTAATCATTCTATAAAACAACAAATCAAATTCATCCAATGTTTTCTTATCTGGATGTCTTTACTCTCAACATTCTTTTTCTTGAATGTCTTCTACTTTTTCAAATAGTGCAAATAACATAGGAAGTCTATCTTCCTTCGCCATTGTTCTCTGTCCCCTATTAAGGAAAATTAGTTAACTATAATCTGAATTTCCTTTGGGCTTTGCAATAGTCTGTATATAGAGGAGTGCTTTAAGTACTGAAGCTAGGGAAAACCTAGTTGCCCCACCTTACTCCACCATTTACTATTGCAAATCTTTGTTTCCTCACTTATAAAGTTAAAATAAAATTGATGTCTACAGTAGCATTTTTAAGTTAAAAATCCTAAGGTACAGTGATTACTATCATATGCAAAGAACTCAATAAGTGTTCATTACTCCAAACACTGCAGAATTTACATTTATTTAGTATTACATTTATTTGGATATATGCCTTTGAACCTCAAAGGGACTAAAAATTCTCTAAAAGTCTATGAAAATATATTATTCTGATCATGTTCCACAATCTCCTGTATAAAGAAGGTATTCAATTAATATCTGTTGACTTGACTGATTGCATTGATTAAAGTACACTTTTTCAAAATGAAGCTTTGTCTGCAAGTGTATTTCTTTCCAAAACAGGAAAACTGTAATTAGCTCTTATTGTGCAGAAAATTCATAAACCTGAATTGCTATGCAGTTCTTTTTCTTCTACAAGTATACACTGTATACGATGCTTAAAAATAATTAGAAACCCTTTGGAGGTAATCAGCTTTCCTTCATACTCTGTGTAGACTATTTTAAATAGCATTTGACTGAGTCTTGTGGTTGGAATTTTATATGATGTCAGTCCTCACTGGAAACACATATCTGCTGGTTTTTCATTTAGAACGGTGGCTCCCACATGCCACAGACTGCCTAAATTGGAATCACCTGTGGTGATTATTAGCATCACCGCTTGCTGGCCTCCATGTTCAACTCGCTCCAGATTCTTGGGGGTGAGGCCCTGGAAATTATACTATATACAAACACCCTAGGAGATTCTGATGTGTGGCCAGGTGTAAGAAGCTCTCCTCTAAAAAAATCAGTGTAATGGTATCACCACATGAAAACACAGGGTTGTAGACTTTCATGTTAGCTATCATGCCTATATGATCTGATATAAGAGAAATTTCTAGTTTTGGACTTTACTTTCCCACAGAAGCCTAAATGAATCTCCAGTACATTCTTTCTTATTGAAAAATTAGTGATAAATTTAAACTTATAGTTTTCCATTTTTAAATTGATAAAGTCTTTAAATATCTGGATGTGGCTATAAAATATGTGTACTCAATAGAACTAAAAGGGTGTCATTACAGGATAAATATCAATAAAATAAATAAATAGTGCATGATTTTAGGATCATGGTCTTTTAAGAGGCTACTTTTAGGATCTGATTGTGGCAGCAGATTTTAAAAGTAGATTTTAAACTACATATTCATTTTATTGCTGAGTAGTATTTCATTTTATGAATATACCACATTTGTTTCTCTACTCACCATTGATGGGTATTTGCTTTCTACTTTTGATTATTATAAAAAAATGCTTCTTAAACATGTCTTTGTATGGACGTTTGTTTATATTCCTCTAGAGTAGTTACACAGAAGTGAAATTGCTGATTTATATGATAATTTCATGTTTTTAAGGTTTAAGAAAGTGTCAAAATGTGTTTTTCAAAGTGGCTTTACCAGTTACATTCCCACTAGAAACATATGAAGGTACCAGTTTCTCTGCATACTCACCAAAACTTATTATCACATGCTATAACATTTATGAATCTCAAAAATATTATTTTATATGAATTCTCATGTGCAAAATCCACATACTGTATGATTCCATTTAGAAAATATTCAGAAAAGACAAATCTATAGAGACAGAAAGTAAACCAGTGATTGCCTGAGAATGGAAATAGAGGTTTGCTGCAAATTGTTATGAGGTATATGGAATAATAAAGGTATGTAAAAAATGGAACATAAAATTGGTTTCATAACTATGCAAATTTACTAAAAACTGTATGAGTTCAATGATATATTAATACTCAACTAAAGATATTTATAAAATAAAATGTATATATTGAGGTAAATGCATGTGCAAGTATCTGTGCATGTATATATAATTATAGAGATGATGTCTGAATATACGTATGCAGTTCTATTTTTTCAAATTCCTTCTTATTCAAACTACCAAGAGACAGATTTCTCTACTATATTGAATATAGCAAATGAACATGAGAGCTCATGTAATTATCAACCAGGTTGGTGGTCATATCAGTTATAATTTTTCTGTTATTAATTTTTTTTTAATTTGAGTATACTTGACTTACAATGTTGTGCCAGCCTCAGGTGTACAGCAGAGTGAATCAATCATACACACACATATATTCACCCCCTTCCAGATTCCCCTCCCACATAGGCTATCACAGAGCACCAAGTAGATTTCTTTGTGCCATATAGCATGTCTTTATTAGTTATCCATTTTACATACAGTAGTGTGTGTACGTCAGTTCCACTCTTCAAGTTTATCCCTACTGCCCCTTACTCACTGGTAATCATGTTTGTTTTTCACATGTGTAACTCTATTTCTGATTTGTAGATAAGTTCATCTATACTCTTTGTATAGATTCCACATAATAAGCGAAATCGTATGATATTTGTCCTCCTATGTCTGACTTACTTCACTTAGTGTAACAATCTCTAGGTCCATTTGTGTTTCTATAAATGGCATTTTTTCATTTTTATGGCTGAGTACTATTCCATTGTACACACACACATACACACCACATTTTCTTTATCCATTCTTCTGTTGATGGGCATTTAGGTTGTTTCCATGGTTACCATCATTCTAGCCAACCGTCCTCGTTACTGTAAATAGTACTGCAATGAACACTGAGGTGTATGTATCTTTTCAAATTATTATTTTCTTTGGCTATACGGCCAGAAGTGGGATTGTTGGATCATGCGGTAGCTCTATTTTTAGTTTTATAAGGAATCTCCACCCCATTTTCCATAGTGGTTGCACCATTTTACATTCCCATCAACAGTGTAGGAGGGTCCCCTTCTCTCCACACACTCTCCAGCATTTACTCTTTGTAGATTTTTTGATGATGGCCATTATGATTGATGGGAGATGATACCTCATTGCAATTATGATTGCATTTCTCTAATAATGAGTGATGCTGAACATCTTTTTATGTGTTGTTGGCCATCTGAATGTCTTCTGGGACAATTGTCTGTTTAGGTACTCCATCGAGTTTTTTTGATTGGGCTGTTTAGTTTTCTGATATTGAGCTTCATGAGCTCTTGCATATTTTAGAGATTAATTATTTGTCAGTTGCTTCACTAACAATTATTTTCATCATTCTGAGGGTTGTCTTTTCATTTGTTCATAGTTTTCTTTGCTGTGAAAAATCTTTTAAGCTTAATTAGATCCCATTTGTTTATTTTTATTTCCCTTACTCTAGGAGGTGGATCAAAGAAGAGCTTGCTGCAATTTATCTCAAAGAGTATTCTGCCTATGTTTTCCTCTAAGAGTTTTATACTATCAAGTGGTACATTTAGGTCTTTAATGCATTTGAGTTTATTTTTGTGTATGGTGTTAGGGAGTGTTCTAATTTCTTTTGTTTACATTTAGTTGTCCAGTTTTCCCAGCACCACTTATTGAAGAGACTGTCTTTTCCCATTGTATACTCTTTCCTCCTTTGTCATAGATTCAGTTCAGTTCAGTCACTCAGTCGTGTCTGACTCTTTCCGACCCCATGAATTGCAGCACGCCAGGCCTCCCTGTCTATCACCAACTCCCGGAGTTCACTCAGACTCACGGCCATTGAGTCAGTGATGCCATCCAGCCATCTCATCCTCAGTCATCCCCTTCTCCTCCTGCCCTCAATCCCTCCCAGCATCAGGGTCTTTTCCAATGAGTCAACCCTTTGCATGAGGTGGCCAAAGTGCTGAAGTTTCAGCCTCAGCATCATTCCTTCCAAAGAAATCCCAGGGCTGATCTCCTTCAGAATGGAGTGGTTGGATCTCCTTGCAGTCCAAGGGACTCTCAAGAGTCTTCTCCAACACCACAGTTCAAAAGCATCAATTCATTGGTGCTCAGCCTTCTTCACAGTCCAACTCTCACATCCGTACATGACCACAGGAAAAACCATAGCCTTGACTAGACGGACCTTTGTTAGCAAAGTAATGTCTCTGCTTTTGAATATGCTATCTAGGTTAGTCATCACTTTTCTTCCAAGGAGTAAGTGTCTTTTAATTTCATGGCTGCAGTCACCATCTGCAGTGATTTTTGAGCCCCAAAAAATAAAGTCTGACACCATTTCCACTGTTTCCCATCTATTTCCCATGAAGTGATGGGACCAGATTCCATGATCTTCGTTTTCTGAATGTTGAGCTTTAAGCCAACTTTTTCACTCTCCTCTTTCACTTTCATCACGAGGCTTTTTAGTTCCTCTTCACTTTCTGCAATAAGGATGGTGTCCTCTGCACATCTGAGGTTATTGATATTTCTCCCGGCAATCTTGATTCCAGCTTGTGTTTCTTCCAGTCCAGCGTTTCTCATGATGTACTCTGCATAGAAGTTAAATAAGCAGGGTGACAATATACAGCCTTAACGTACTCCTTTTCCTATTTGGAACCAGTCTGTTGTTCCATGTCCAGTTCTAACTGTTGCTTCCTGACCTGCATACAGATTTCTCAAGAGGCAGGTCAGGTGGTCTGGTATTCCCATCTCTTTCAGAATTTTCTACGGNAATATCCAGCCTTAACGTACTCCTTTTCCTATTTGGAACCAGTCTGTTGTTCCATGTCCAGTTCTAACTGTTGCTTCCTGACCTGCATACAGATTTCTCAAGAGGCAGGTCAGGTGGTCTGGTATTCCCATCTCTTTCAGAATTTTCCACAGTATATTGTGATCCACACAGTCAAAGGCTTTGGCATAGTAGGGTGAGCATTTTTGTTTGTTTCATTCACTGTTGCTCCAGTGCTCAGAACAGTACCTGGCATATTGCAGGAGTTCAGTAAGTACTCACTGAATGAAAGAAGGACTATCCTTCTTCTTCTTTTATTTTTTTAGCAGTAATCATTTCCATGCTTTTTTGTGTGTTTTTTTCCAACTGTGTATCCCTTCCAAATAATACAATTTAGTTTTTCTTATTTTAACTTTATGTGATTATTCAAAATGTCTACCCAGAGTAATAAGTCTCTAGCAAAGGCAACAAAAAAAAGAGACCTTTAGTAAATACTCAACTCATAGCAATAAATTCAAACTTAAGACATTGTCAGAAATGACTTTCTAAAGGAGTGAGAGAACTGGTTAAAGGCAAAAGCTTGTTCCTATATTGTGTGCTGTGTGTGTGCTCAGTCACTCAGTCGTGTCCAACTCATTCCATGGACTGTAGCCTGTCAGGCTCCTCTGGCCATGGGATTTCCCAGGCAAAAACACTGGAGTGGGTTGCCACTTCCTTCTCCAAGGTTCCATACGATTTGAATCCTACTATAACTGTGGTTTTTTTTTTTTTTTGTTCCACTTTCTTTTGCTTAATATTCTGTTATGCGACTCATTCATGTTGCTGTGTGTAGCTGCAGTTTATTCATTCCTCCTGCTGTCAAGTTTGGAGAAGGCAATGGCACCCCACTCCAGTACTCTTGCCTGGAAAATCCCATGAACGGAGGAGCCTGGAAGGCTGAAGTCCATGGGATCACTGAGGGTCGGACACGACTGAGCGACTTCATTTTCACTTTTCACTTTCATGCATTGGAGAAGGAAATAGCAACCCACTCCAGTGTTCTTGCCTGGAGAATCCCAGGGACGGGGGAGCCTGGGGGGCTGCCATCTATGGGATCGCACAGAGTCAGACACGACTGAAGTGACTTAGCAGCAGCAGCTGTCAAGTTTCCTATAGTATGAATACACTACAATCCAGCCAGCCAGGTTTTGAAGGACATCTGGGCCCTGTTTAGTTTTGGACAATATTGTATATGTGTCCTGGCACATATGTTTATGAGATACATTCACAGGAGTGGAGCTGCAGGATCTTAGTGTATATGACTCTTCAATTTAAGATAATATCAAATGGTTTCCAAACTAGTTGTGTCAATCTGCCCTCCCATCTGCAATAAAGGCATCTGTCTGCAATAAGGTCACCTCTTTGGACCTCAATTCTCCCTGTACTTCCTTTGTAACATTAGAGAACTGGACTAGGGTTCTTCTGAGGTCTGTTTTGGTTCTGTCATCAAGGAGCCTTGAATACATAGCACTTGGGGCTGTGCATGCTTGAGGCAACACCTAAGTGTGAGGGAAAGCGGTGAACACAACCCATGCTTTAGATGAGGCCTCCCAACATCCCAGGATGTCTCTTAAGAGTGATGATGGGATTTCCCTGGTAGTCCAGTGGCTAAGACTCTGCACTCCCAATGCAGGGAGCTTGGGCTCAATCCCTGGTCAGGGAACTAGATCCCAAATGCCACAATGAAGATCGAAGATCCAGTGTGCCACAACTAAGACCCAGCACAGCCAAATAAACAAATTAAAAAAAAAAAAAAAAGATCGGTGTCAGGGTAGAGACTGTGGCCCTGATGGAACGCGACATTTTTTATCTGTACATCATGACCTCTGCTTCTGTCCCCAAAACAGAACATGACAAAGAGAGACAAGAGGGAAAAATGATGAATCCACTCAGAGATAAGGCAAAACATGGCAAGTAAAGGCTGAGGGTGAGTGATCTGTTAGAGAGAAGTTGTACAGGTTCTGTCTTGCAAAAGGAAGTGGTCAACTGCCTTCTTATGGGAAAGTTTCCTGAAAGAAGAGGGAATGTCAGAGAAAAACACCTGGTAGGGAGGAAGTGGCAGCAGGTTTTTAGACAAGGTGACGGCTTCCCTGGTGGCTCAGATGGTAAAGAATCTGCCTGCAATGTGGGAGACCTGGGTTTGATCCCTGGGTTGGGAAGATCCCCTGGAGGAGGGCATGGCAACCTACTAGGCAAGAATACTAGAGGGGGTTGCCATTTCCTTCTCCAATTCATGCATGCATGCTAAGTTGCTCCAGTTGTGTCCGACTCTGTGCGACCCCATGGACAGCTGCTGCCCACCCGGCTCCTCTGTCTACAGGATTCTCTAGGCAAGAGTACTGAAGTGGGTTGCCATTTCCTTCTAAGCACATAGAGGGTGGTAAATTTGAGGATGACCAGAAAGAGGCCAGGCATGAATCAGTTGGTCTGGCTGGGAAATATTTCCTGAGCACAGATGCTGGCTCTGGTGGACCGTCCCTGGGGCACTTCCCCAGAGCACACCTGCCCTTGGTTCCAACTGTTGTGGGAAAAAAATGAGTGTTGCAGGAGTGAGAACTCCCCTGGTGCTCCAGAGGGAGGAGAATGACAGGTCTCTGTAGTCAGAGACCCATGGCTGTCGCATGATAGAAGTGGGTTTAGAACCCCAGGCTCTCATAGACCCTTCTCCTGGCTTTCCTTCCCCCTACTGTCCCCCTACGATTCCTTTCCTTCATTCACATATTCAATCCAGCTGATATTCGGTCATGCATACAGTGAGTGCCTAATATGTGCTTAGCTCCCTGTGAGGCACAAGTGAAAGTGAAAGTGAAGTCGCTCCATCGTGTCCGACTCTTTGCAACCCCATGGACTGTAGCCTACCTGGCTCCTCTGTCCATGGGATTTTCCAGGCAATAGTACTGGAGTGGATTGCCATTTCCTTCTCCAGGGGATCTTCCCGACCCAGGGATCAAACCCAGGTCTCCTGCATTGTAGACAGACGCTTTACCGTCTGAGCCACTGGGGAAGTCCTCTGTGAGGCACAGGGGATGGCATAATGAACAGGCACACAGCCAAGTCTTGAGGCTCATCAGCCAATGGGGAGATGCACTGGATAGGATTATCTTTCCCTCCTCTTCACCTGAAGTGGTTGTAGGGGACTGGGTTTCCCATAGTAGGTGCTCAATGAATATTAGTTAAAATGGATTAAAATCCAGGGAGGAGTCATTAGGCAGTCTAAAGCTTCTCTTTTCTTTTGGCTGCCCTGGGTCTTCGCTGTGGCATGGGGACTTCTCTAGTTGGGGTGCCAGGGCTTCTCTTGTTATGGGTTCCAGAGAGTGCAGGCTTAGTAGTTGCCAAGCGTGGGCCTCTCTAGTTGGGGCTTAGCTGCCTTGTGGCATGTGGAATTTTAGTTTACCAGGATCTAAAGCGAGTCCCCTGTATTGGAAGGCAGATTCTCAACCACTGAACCACCAAGGAAGTCCCCAGACTAAAGCTTCTGAAACTGAGATAGAATGCCCAAAGCCTGGGCACAAAGATGGTGAGGCAGGAGGTAAATGCCTCCTCCTCCTGCCCCAGCATAAAACAATTGGAGATTCATTCCTTGTGGACCAAAACTTTAATACAAGAATAGCAGGACAATTAAGGGAGGAGGCTGAGCCCTGCCCAGACCACATATTTCTCATTCCCGAAGTCAGGAGACCTCCCTGACCACAGGTGCTCAGAAAGGATCCTTGGAATCAAAGGAGGATTGATGTCAAGGGATGCTCTACCCATAGGTCTTTGCGGTAGACTCTGTCTTGGCTAAGAGATGTGTGCACACATGGAAGGACACTGAGATATACCAAATATGGACTGTGAACCAGGTAAATCAAAATGATTGGCCAAGGGAAAACTGGAAGAATTGCCCCATTAGAACTGGACATGGAACAACAGACTGGTTCCAAATAGGAAAAGGAGTATGTCAAGGCTGTATACTGTCATTCTGCTTATTTAACTTCTATGCAGAGTACATCATGAGAAACTCTGGGCTGGAAGAAACACAAGCTGGAATCAAGATTGCCAGGAGAAATATCAATAACCTCAGATATGCAGATGACACCACCCCTTATGGCAGAAAGTGAAGAGGAACTAAAAAGCCTCTTGATGAAAGTGAAAGAGGAGAGTGAAAAAGTTGGCTTAAAGCTCAACATTCAGAAAACGAAGATCATGGCATCTGGCCCCATCACTTCATGGGAAATAGATGGGGAAACAGTGGAAACAGTGCCAGACTTTATTTTTTTGGGCTCCAAAATCACTGCAGATGGTGATTTCAGCCATGAAATTAAAAGACACTTACTCCTTGGAAGAAAAGTTATGACCAACTTAGCATGTTCAAAAGCAGAGACATTACTTTGCCGACTAAGGTCTGTCTAGTCAAGGCTATGGTTTTTCCTGTGGTCATGTATGGATGTGAGAGTTGGGCTGTGAAGAAGGCTGAGCACCGAAGAATTGATGCTTTTGAACTGTGGTGTTGGAGAAGACTCTTGCGAGTCCCTTGGACTGCAAGGAGATCCAACCAGTCCATTCTGAAGGCGATCAGCCCTGGGATTCTTGGAAGGAATGATGCTAAAGCTGAAACTCCAGTGCTTTGGCCACCTCATGCGAAGAGTTGACTCATTGGAAAAGACCCTGATGCTGGGAGGGGTTGGGGGCAGGAGGAGAAGGGGACGACAGAGGATGAGATGGCTGGATGGCATCACGGACTCGATGAACATGAGTCTGAGTGAACTCTGGGAGATGGTGATGGACAGGGAGGCCTGGCGTGCTGCGATTCATGGGGTTGCAAAGAGTCGGACACGACTGAGCGACTGAACTGAAGTGATTTAAATTGCCATAATGGTGCAACACAGGGACTCTTCCTCTGAGTCTGCTGGTGTGCCTACCAACATGTACTGTACTCTTTTTCCTCCTAATACTTACTTGCTTTACAACTTTCTGTCTTCATGGAAATTCTTTTCTCAAATCCAAAGGGCCAGGGCCCTTGTCACTGACCACTGGTCTAGTGGCTAGGATCTGGTTCTTTCACTGCCGCGACCCAACCCCAACCTCTGGTTGGGAACCCAAGCCTTACTCCAAGCCGTTGCAGCCTGAGGCCATCAACGGTACCCAGAGACAGGGACCTGTCCTCTGCCAAGCTGAGGAGGGAGGTGATTCAAATGGGAAAATCAGAAGAGTTTAAAGCTTTTAAGTCAGAGAACAGAAAGGTAAGACTAGGGGGTGCAAATTGATTCATTTGAGGCAGAGGAGCCTCTGTGGTGGCATGGTGGGGTAATGAGGGAGTCTGGGGAGTGTTGGGGGCCTGCAATGGTCCCACTGAGGGAACTGAAAAACCATGGTTGGCTCATGGATCCTCTGGTCAGCACCTCTCCTCTCTCACTCCTTGGATAGTAACTTTCTTGTTGTTCTGCCCAGGATTAGTCAAAACCTGGGTGCAGCAACATCGAGATGGGGAACTTAATCACTCAGCAAATGCTTTTTGACTAGGTGCATGCATGCTATGTCGCTTCAGTCATGTCTGGCTCTTTGCGACACTATGGACTACAGCCTGCCAGGCTTCTCTGTCCTTGGGATTTTGAGGCAAGAATATTGGAGTGGGTTGCCATTCCCTCCTCCAGGGGATCTTCCTGACCCAGGGATTGAACCCGCATCTCTTACATCTCCTGCCTTGGCAAGAGGGTTCTTTACCACTGGCACCATCTGGCAAGCCCATTGACTAGGTACTAGGCCCTACTGAAAGTGCTGGAGAGAGGCCAGAAAATACATACATCTGCAGTATATTGAAGGATAAATTGTTAGAAATGGAATTGCTGGGGCTGTGGACATGTGCTTTTAAAAATTTTCTCAATATTGTCAAATTGATGTACAAAGTTTATTACAGCCTGAATGCCTGTTTCTGGATGTGCAATTTTTAAAAAAATTGTATTGAAGTATGGTTGATTTGCAAAGTGTTAATTCCTGCTTACAATAAACTGATTGTTATACATATATATTATTTTTTTACAGTCTTTTCCATTATGGCTTATCACAGGATATTGAATATAGTTCCCTGTGCTATACAGTAGGACCTTGTTGTTTGGATGGATGTATCTCTCTAACCAGGGGGATAATTGCTACACAGTGGATTCTCCCTGACTGCAGTCTTCCCACTAGCCCACGAAGATCCTGAGTTGCTGTCCACCAAGGCCAGAAAAGGAGTACCTTCACAAGAGGTGTTTTCTTTAGCTCTGGAGAGGTGATCCTTCTCTGAGATGGGTGCTATTTGGGGAGATTCTGCGTAGGGGTGGAGCTCATTCCATGTAGGAGTGGAAGGCTCTCTATGACCCACAGGAGAGAGGAGGTGAGGAAATGCTGTTTCAAAAAGATGCCTGTGAGGGATGGGAGCAGAAACTGACGTCATCAGGGATCACTTTGTTCAGGCATGGCCAACAAGTGTAGCTTCCCTGTTCCTGGCTGTGACTGGACTGGGGGGAGAAGGATTTGGGGAGGTTTTTGTGTAGAGCAATGTGGTAACACTGTTACAGTGTGACCCCAGCGCCTGGCAGGCACACAGACATGTGGTCTGTTTACACACTGTGCTGACCTTTCACCTGAGCTGTTAATGCATGATCCTCCTTCCTGGAGCTAGACAGCTGTTAGGGTCAGGGAGCAGCTCCAGAGACCTCGCGGACTGGGATGGACACAGGAAAGCTCCAGGATGTCTCAGCAGTAAATCTATGTCTTGGTTTCTAGGATTGTCTGATTTTTTTTTTTTCAAATTTTAAAACACCTGAATTATATTTTAAGTACAGCATAACAAAGTAACTGGGAAAGTTATAGCAGATCCTAAAATGACATGCTTTATTCAGGGAAAATATACACACCCTAATATAATATTGTATATCTAAGGCCTCAGCCATGGTTCATACTAAACATGAAATTCTTATATTTTATATATTAAGTACAAAGCATTTTTGAATTACTCAATATTTGAATGCTTATCACTGGCATATACTACAAAGAAGTAGTAGTCACTACATTGTTAAGAGAAGGGTGCTGAAATCAAACTGCTCAGTTTTAAATCCTGGTGCCATCACTTCCTAGCCAGGTAAGCTCAAACAGGTTACTTAATATATCTGAGCAGCTGTTTCCTTTCCACAAAAATGAAATAGTTATTGTATCTATTTAATGGACCATGAAATGCATTAACGTGCATACTGCTGCTACCGCTAAGTCGCTTCAGTCGTGTCCGACTCTGCGATCCCACAGACGGCAGCCCACCAGGCTCCCCCGTCCCTGGGATTCTCCAGGCAAGAACACTGGAGTGGGTTGCCATTTCCTTCTCCAAGGACTGTCTGATTTAAAACATTCTGTCCCACAAGTTCACCAATACCTGTCAGACCAGGTGTCCCAGTTTTTGATTTGGAAAATGCACTCTGTTTCCCGGGTAACGGAGAAGGGGAAGGCAGTTCATTCATTCCTCTTGTCTAAGCTTGTGATAGTGGGGGCGGGGCGGAGAGCCCGAGCAGCAGAGATGGCCCCAGCCCTGCGCTAGAGTCTTTCATTGAATTCTCTGCTCTGTGCGCCCAGGTGAGTGGATGAGTGGTGGTGACTGACGCAAGTTGGTGACTGACCCCTTCTAGCCCACCTGCTCACGCGGTCCTCCGCCCTATCCCACTCACAGTGGGAGGTCTCATCTATTGGTCTCTGCTCTCGGCCTCGCTCCGCTAAGGAAGAGGGTCCACGTGCAAATGGGCAAGCAGTCTTGCAAAAAGCAGGTCTAAGCATCTGGGTTCCATGTGGCCGATTTCAAGCTGCCAGGATACCGACGTCAGTTTCTCCCAAAGCAAGATGGGAAGGAGACTCTGGGTCCCCAAGGCTGCGATACAGCCCGTTCGGCCAACACCCCAGCCCCCACTCCCCAACACCCCGTCGCAGCGGCTCTAGGCCCACCTCCTAAGCAATCAGGCCATGGCCCCCAGCCTCGTACGTTCTCCTCCCAGCGTAGCCCTGCCCATCTCCCCACCGGAGGCCCCGCCCCCGACCCCTCCCTTGCTCGGCAGGCTCCGGAGAGGCGGTGCCCGCCAGCAGTCCGGGACAGACGCACCAGCGGGACTACAAGTCCCAGCAAACCCTGGGGCCTGGCCTCGGGGGCGGGGCTATATCAGGCAGCGAATTGGGAGGAGCTCTGGCGCTCAGACTAGGGTATGCGTGTGGCCAATGGCCCGGCGGCTCGCGCTGTGTGCCGATGGGGGCGGGGAGAAGCCCGCCAGCGCCCGGACAAAAGCCAGGTCCCCGGCGACTGCGGGAGGCTGGAGCGCTCCTAGCAGTGGGTGGTGACTTGGGTCCAGTAGACTGAACGCCGCGCACAGACTTTCTCGGAGAGGTGAGTGGCGGACGGCTGTTTTCGCGAGATGGACCACACCTGGTCCAGGAGCTTCCTGCTTCCCTCCCCCAACCCGGAACCGCCTCCCTCGAAGCCGGCTTGGGGCTCAGGCGCGCTCCCTGCACCTGCTTGGAGTTTTGGGGGTCTTAGTTTTAGATTAGCCTTTGCTGGGATCCCGGCCGGTGGCCTCGTGTCGCCCTCCCCTCCCCCGCCCCAACTCCTCCACCTTCTAGCCCCCGGAGTTTGCACAAGGCTGGCCGCCGTTGTTGCCTGCCTTCCTCCGCCGTATTACATCGCCCCTAACTGGCTCCCCTCATCCTCACCCCGGGACTAGTCGCCGAGCCTCATCGGGCTTTCTGTGGCCACCTCTTGCCCGGATCTGGGTCCCTCCACCCCCGCCATCGGATGCCGGTCAAAGGAGGTAGAGCGGTGGCTAGTCTCCCCACTCCTACTCCTCACCAGTCGGTTCAGGCCCTCCCTTTTAGTTCTGTGGTGAGTCGACTGAGCCCCGCGCCAAAGTGGAAGGAGCGAGCAGGGCGCGCAGCCGCCTAGGACCACATTGGCAGGGCCGCCCCAGGCCTCGCCACGAGGACCTATCCTTGGGTGGACGGCGCAGGGAGGACCCTCCTCGCTCTGGGGTGCCGTCAGGCCCAGCCGCTAAGCGACAGATGGCTGGGGTGCCCGTCTCTCTCCCCACCCTTGGCGTTGATGCCGAGCTTGGCCGAGACAAGGTCCTCCAGGGACTGGAGGATGCTGCCGTCACCCTCCTGTCGGGCTTGGCAGACGGCCAGTCCCAGCGCCTGCTGCCCTCTCCAACCTTGGCGGATACCAAGGAGTTCTACCATTAGGTGGTCCTCCGGAGTCTGCCTGGGAAGAGGATTTTGCGGGGGCGGGGGGGAGGGGGAAGCAGTGCATAGAACAGTGGTCAACCAGTGCACTCCTCTCTCCACCCTTTAACTTTGCACTGTTTCAGCCAGCTCAGATCATTGGATTTCTGAAATTCTAAAATGTTGGGTGAAGGACAGCTGGTAGACCCAGCTGCCCAGAGGGGTGTTTTCACTTTTTAAAGAGCTGCTGCTGCTTTTTTTTTTTTTTTCTTTTAATATTTAAAGAGCTTCTTAAACAGCTTGGAAGATGATAATGGGAACAGCTCTTGAGCTCAGCTGGGTGGTAGGTGTCTTCACCCCCATTCTCCACTATATTTGCTGCAGTAGGGGACCCTCAGAATTTTGTCCCTCTCTTTACTCCAGGGATTGCCTGGCCTTTCAAAAAAAAAAAAAAAAAAAAAAAAAACAACACCATCCTGTGGATACTAACCTTAAAATAAGTGCTCTTTGTCCTTCTCACAGAGACCCTACATAGCATCCCCAGTGGTTCCTCTCTACTGGCTGTGTCCCAGGGGTACAGTCCTGGGGAACAGACTCCTTTCATTCAGCCTTCCCTGTGGGCTACTTCTGCCCTCCGTGGCTGCTGTGGATGAACTCAATTCTGGGTCACCTATCCTGTCTGCAGAAAAGACCCCATTCAGCTCAGAAGGGCCCTCCTTTCCATTGAGAGAACATGTGTGTGTGTGTGTTCAGGTCCCCTGTCATGATTTTCCCCAAATTTACCTAGGTAACAGTTCCTGAGACCCCCAAAGTGGATCCCTAGGATCTTAGCTCTGCCCTGAAACCATCTCTGACCAGATTGATAGCACGTTCAGTTACTCAGTTACTGGGGAGGCAGCCCAAGACTCTGCAGTGGGGTGTGTGTGTGTGTGTGTGTGTTGTGTTCCCAGCCCAGACAGGTTTATACTTTAAGTCCCTTTGTCACTTGAGCCAGTGTTCTTAGCTATGGGTCTCTGGGCTGTCAGATCATGGTCGCAGGTCACCGTCTTGAAGGGATAAGCAAAACTGGGTATGTGTACATTTTTCTGGGCTTTTCTTCTGGTGCTCAAGAGAGTCTGAGACCTCAAATAAGTTAAGATCCACTACCCTCAAGAGACTCCCCCGAATGATTAAACTTGTGATTTATTGCCACCCAGGCCACTCCCTGGCTTTGTGAGCCTTCTTACCCTGTCCTGGTAAATATGCAGAGGCCAGATTCTTTCCCTGTCTTTTTATCCTATAAATTCTCTGTCTTGGCCTTGAGAGGGCCTGTTCCATCTATGCCAAAGTGCTCTGGTAGCCAGTCTGTGTTTTGGTGAGCTGGCAAAGCTTTTCTATCCTGTGCCATTCCCCTGTTATCTGCTCTCCCATCCCTCTCCTGAGCACCAGACAGAGATGAGTTCTTGAATTTGAGATCTGAACTAAGGCTCAAGGAAATTGTGATTTTTTTTTTCCAGTGCAGAAGGTCCCTTTTCTCATCCAGGTTCTTTCCAAAGTTGGGTCTTTGTATTGGGTGGGGGGCGGTTGTTGTTTTGGGAGTGTCTGTCTGCTGGAGAGGCTTAGTCGGGGTTGGGGGTGGGGGCTTCCTTTCTTTTGGAATTTGTGATTAGCTTGTGAGCGACTGAACTGAACTGAACTAATATGTCCTAACCACTAAGGGTGGTCAGTGGCTGCTCTCTCCTTTATCTGCTTGATCTGCTCTGGGTTGCACTCTGTTTGGGAGAGGGTAGGGGCACATGTACCCATCTGATTTCAGGACCAGTTTTTCTGGTCTGAGTCAAGAAGGTTGGGAAATGGAGCTGGAGTGGGTGGGGGATGGAGGGGCATGGGGCAGTGGGGCTGGTTGAGGTGTTTCCTTTGGAAATTCGTATTGAGAAGGAGCCGGAAGTCATCCCAGGGGAAAGCGAGAAACGAGAACGTTTCCTTTGAGCCCCTTCCCAGCTACCCGCCTTTGGGCCAGACTGAATGCACCCTTTGTGCCCTGCTGGAGGATAGCTGGGAGGCTCAGCCAGCCAGTCAAGCCAGGATTAGAACCTGAAGCCCAGCCTGGCGAATTGGAAAGGAGGTGCAGAGTGGCCCCGGAAACTCTGGCCTTCCCTGAGCTGGAAATGGAGAGACCAACCTTCCTGAATATGTAAAGCAGCCAGCCCTTCAGCTCCACCCTCCTTTATTTACACTTGGCTTTTCTCTCCCAGTAAATTCAAAAACCTCAATTCTGGATCTTTGTTGGAGACACAGGAGTGACTTCCTGATCTGGCCAGGCTCTTGGCATGAATGACTTAGTTTCCTTGCCCTTCCTGTCTCCCCACCCTTTATCTCCCCAAACTGCTCCAGGCACTACCCCAAGGGAGAAGGGGTGTGTCAGGACAAAGTGACAGGGAGGGAAGGTGAAGTTTGTCATCACAAACCCTTCTGTGAGGTGAATGGGGGAAATGGCCTGGCTCCTGGACAAGTGGTCTTTTCTCTCAGGCTCACTGTGGATTTTCTGGGGACCAGGAGTGAGAGGGTTTGAGTTCAAGCCTCGGGACCCCTGCATATTAATTAGGTTTCTTGGGCAAGTTGCCTTAACCCCTCTGAGCTTTTATTCCTCATCTAAGAAATAGGGCTGTGGGAACTTCCCTGGCGGTCCAGTGGTTAAGAATCTGTGCTTCCACTGCGGAGGGCATGGGTTTGATCTCTGGTTGGGGAACTAAGGTCCTGCGTGCCACGTGATGTAGCCAAAAATAAAAATAAGACATAGGACTCTCACTCTCCATGCACCTCCCAGGGCTCACCTACACGTGACCCAGGATGGCTTCTGCCTCTCTCCCCCCAGTTCTGGCTCGGTTAGAAGTGACCGGTATGGGTGGTTCCCAGAGAGGACTCCGTTTTGCTCTAAATGAGTAGCTGGATGACTCAGCGGGGTGGGTGGGATGCACTGAAGGCCACAGTTTCCCGCCCTGTGTCAGCTCTGAACTTGGGTGGGAGTCTGGTGTCCTGGGAGAAATGGGCTTTGACGTAACTCTTTCTATTCACTCCTGGGGGGCTTGGTCCTGCGTGAGTCTAAATAGACTTGCTTACCCAACCTTTGGGCTGGTGATGTGTGTGCGTGTGTAAAATGAGTGAGTCTGAATGTGTTGGAGACCAGACATGGAGGAGGGGTAGGGCCAGTCTTACACTATTTAACTGTGTCCTCCGCAGGTCACAGAACTAGAGGGTGCGTTTTAGGGTCTTTGTGCCCATCTCGGGTGGGACAGGCACTCAGGTTTGGGTCACATGCCTGCTATTCATGGTCTCCCCATCCAGCTTTCTTTGCTCCAGGGTGAATGTTCGTGAATGTGCTCTTGGGTGAGCTAGTTTGCCTAGAGAGTAGAGGCCATGAGTCCCCTGGGATGTAAATGCCACCTTTGTTTTTCTCCACCCTCTGTCCTCACCCATCATTTTCTAATCTGCACTCTCTGTGGTCAGTGCTGTTTAAGATCTCCCTTCCATCCTTCCTTCTGGGGCAGCCCTCTTCTCCCTTGGAGAAGCACTGAGATCAGGTTTTATGGTCTGGGGGCAGCTGGGTGGGGATCTGTCCTGCTGGAGAAGATAGCGCCTCCATCTCCCCGCCCCCTCTGACCAGCCCTTCTCTCCTCAACAGGTAGCGCAGGGCCTTCTGTAGCCATGTCGGCCAAGGCGATTTCCGAGCAGACAGGCAAAGAACTCCTCTACAAGTACATCTGCACCACCTCAGCCATCCAGAACCGTTTCAAGTATGCCCGGGTCACCCCTGACACAGACTGGGCCCGCCTGTTGCAGGACCATCCGTGGCTGCTCAGCCAGGTGAGCCTCCCCACCGACAGACCCCTCCTCCAGGCCCAGATGTCCCCGCAGAACATGTGATGGCAGATGGCCTGCCTGGGTGGGCAGGGTGCAGGGGGCTGAGCGCGTTTTGTGTTCAGCCCTGTGTGCCGCATGCTGAGGTGCTGTGCCTGGACTGGAACTGGTCAACTGGAGTCCAGGTGGCAGCTCTCTGGTTATTAACCATGTGGCCTGGGGCAAGCCATTTCACCTCTCTTGAGTTTTAGATTCCCCATCTGGGCAAATGGGCAAACCACTCACCCTGTGAATTTAAGGACTAGTAATAATGCCTGGAAAGTTTTTGGTCTGCTGCCTGGCATTTGATAAATGCTCAGTAAAAAAGCACCTGCTCCATCAGGAATATGTCAGGGCCATGAGGAAATGCGATGCTGTACTTTGTGTAGAATGGCTGATAGAATCCACCCGGAGTAGGGAATCCTCTCTGTACATCCATTTAAACGTCTCTGGCAGGTCCCAGAGAACTAGGACCAGTGCGGGGGCGAGTGGGAGGGTGTTCAGGGATGCAATTTTCCTTCCGCTATGAGGCAGCCCAAACCCTAAACCACAGAGAGAGTTGGTAAACTTCCTGGTACTGGAGGTGTGTGAGCAGTGGCTAGGGGCTGCTTGTAGATCTTGTAGATGGGGTTCAAACACAGGGATATGATATCTTGACCAGATGTCTTCTACAGTGCTTTGTCACCCAGGGTTCTGTCTTTCTATTCTTTCTTTTTGGAATGTGGGTGCCAGTCCATATTCTGAGGTGATGAATGAAGCTAAGATACCACATAGGGAGGGTAGGGAATCCTTTACTCATTCAGGTATTCAGTGAGCACCTACTCTGTGCCAGACCCTATCCTGAGCCAGGACAGCTCTAGATTCCCGGTTGTCAAAGGTGTTGGCTGGGATAGGTGAAGGAAGCTTCTGGGAGCTGACCTTGAAGATGAGTGGAATTTACCTTGGGGGTGGGGTGAATTGGAAGCCACCCAGGCTATCCTGTGCTTTGGGGCCCTAGACTATTACCTCTTAACTCTTCCCTCTCCTTCTTTGCTCTAAATACAAACCCCTCTTGGAAATTCTCTGGTACTCCAGGGGTTAGGACTCCAGGCTCTCAATGCCAAGAGCCGGGGTTCAATTCCTGGTTGGAGAACTAGATCCCACAAGCCACATGGCTCAGCCAAAACGCAAAACAAACAAACCAACTCTCTTGTTCCAGAGCTTGGTGGTCAAGCCAGACCAGCTGATCAAACGGCGTGGGAAGCTGGGCCTAGTTGGGGTCAACCTCACTCTGGATGGAGTCAAGTCCTGGCTGAAGCCACGCCTGGGACAGGAGGCTACAGTGAGTCTGGGTGTAGGGTTGGGGTGGACGTGCTGTGGTAACAGAAGCAAACATGGTTGCTTCCAGATTTGCAACCCTATGGATCACCCCCACGACTGGTCCGATTGCAGCCTGGGGAGGGCAGGAGTCCTGCAGAGCTGGCTTATGTAGTAGGGCCAGTTGGATGCTCATTCCGAGCTGCCCTGACAGGGAACAGTGAGATGTGCTGTACAAGTATAAGTATTACAGGCACTTCTGTGGTGGTCCAGTGGTTAAGAATCTGTCTTCCAATGCAGGGGATGAAGGTTCTATTCCTGGTCGGGGAAGTAAGATCTCACGTGCTGCAGGGAAGCTTAGCCTGAGGAACCCGAGCCAGGCCGAAATAGTCTGTTCCTTTAACAACAGTCGGGTGATGGGACTCTGAGACCTACTCTGGGAACTCCTTTCTTTTCAAGTACCAGAAAGGGTAGGGTAGCTCACCATGACCTGCATACATAAGAGGCACGATAAAGGAAAAAAATAAGAACTTGAAGGGAGATGCAGAATCATTTAGGCAGAAACAATCTTGGGCCAAGAATCTAGGAAGAGACAGTTAATACGGAAGAGTCAATTCAGTTCTTGTCTTCTCCCAGCTTATTGATTAATTTCAACTCTGTAGGTGAGAGTTGAAGTGAAATATGGCTTAGGAAGGCTAAGTGATGCCCAGAAATAAAATTGCATTTCTTTTTCTTCTCCCCAAGGGAGCTGGAGAACTGAAGGGAGGGAGTGGACCAAGGCTCGGCTTAAGCTGAGGAGCATGTGCTGTCCATACCTGGCTTTGTCCCATCTGGGATTTCTGTGGATCAGCGTTGAGCTGCTAACTTGATCTCCCCAGAGTAGGATGAAGGTGGTGATGGAGCCATCTTCCTTTTTACCCAGGCTTCCTTAAATCAGCTCTTCTTGTTTAATTTCCCATTTCTGGCTCTCCTGGATAAAGAGGGATCCCTGAAGTTATACACGGGCTTGGGGGTGGAGGGATCTTGACCTTCATGCCCCCAGGCCTTTGGGGAGAGGACAGCAGGGTTGGGGGGCTGAGCAGTGTCCTCAGGGAGGTCCTCATACTTCCTGGCTTTTGTCAGGGGGTTGGGGGAGACGCTGGGGACATCTGAGCTGGCAGCAGTGTCTGCCCAGGCAGGAGCGGCTCATTACCTCTGATGGATCACTGTCTGGTCCCTGACTCAGCAATGACGCACGCATGGGCGGGCGGGGGCTTCGGGACACGAGGGGAGGGAGGGTGAGGACTGTCTCGCCTCGGCTGCCGCCAGGGACCCACTCAAACTGATTAGCTCTGCAGGCCTGTTGTCGTCAGCAGGGAAAGTCTGTGTGGAAGTTTTCCCTGTCAAGCTCCATTCTTTCTCCCTTCCTAGCCATTCCTTGTGCCTGAGACTGGGCTCCCTGCCTGAGCTCTGGGATCAATAACCTTGATTTGTCCAAGCAGGTGATCTGTGGGACAGCAGAGGGGTAGAGGCTCCAGATCGCTGCTTTTGGGGGGTGGGCCCACATTACAGCTCATTTGTCACCCTCCAGAGGAGGCGGAAAAGAAGGTGCGAGACATTTTAGAAGTGTCAAAGTGTGGCTGGCACAAGGGCAGTGGGTGGAAGGGGGGGTCTCATGCAGACTTCTTTAGTGTAAGGGTCTGTGACCCCATTGCCCTAGTTTCTGGAAAGATCTCTTTCTGGCAGGTGTTGTAGCAGTGGTGCTGGGGCCCCACCTCTGAGGGATGGGTGAGGTGGAAGGAGCAGAGGGTCATCCCTCCTCTTGCCCCGCGAGCAAGGCGTGCCATCGCCTCAGCTGTATCTCCTTCAATCTCCATAGGTTGGCAAGGCCACAGGCTTCCTCAAGAATTTCCTGATCGAACCCTTCGTCCCACACACTCAGGTATGTGTAAGGTGGCTCCCAGCTCAGTCTTTGCCCTCTGGGAGCATTGTGCCTGTTGATCCTAAAATGATGAAAGGAGAAATCAAGCTGCTGGAGAAAAGTCAGAGCAACCAAAGTCTTTGAAGCTGCGCTTTTAGAGTCTGAGGGTGCTGCAGAGCGGGAAGTTCAGAGATGAGGGGAAGGGCTTAGTTTGCAGCAGAAAGGAACCAGCGCTGGTAACAGAGGGAACTTCCCAGTGCTGGAGTGAGAAGGACTTGAAGGGAGGACCTTTCCCCCAGAGCAGGTCACATTGGCCCAGGCTGGACTGTCAGCCAGCAAGGCAGTGGCCTCTTGTCCTTGAGGTCTCACCCGGTAGGAGGTGTCTGTGGGATTTTAGAAATGACAGTACTGGGGCTGGGCCCCTCATCCATATGGTGCCCTCTTCCCTCGTAAGGAGGAGGAGTTCTACGTCTGCATCTATGCTACCCGAGAAGGGGACTATGTCCTGTTCCACCACGAGGGTGGGGTGGACGTTGGCGACGTGGATGCCAAAGCCAGAAACTGCTCGTTGGCGTGGATGAGAAGCTGAATCCCGAGGACATCAAGAAACACCTGCTGGTCCACGCCCCCGAAGACAAGAAAGAGTTGAGTGAGAGGGACGGCAGGGCGGTGGTGGTATAGGAACGGGGAAGGCAGACAGCTCTGGGTACAGGGAGGCAAGCGGAGTGGTCTTCCCTGTCTGGGCGCCGGCTACCTCGCCCCAGCCTTTGGCTGGAAGATGGGGAGCAGCCAGCAGTCACAGTCCCTCCCCGTCCCCAGGAGGAATGCGGGGGCAGTGAGGAGGCTGGCTCAGACTGAAATGTCTGTCAGCATTCCTCACCTCCTTGCCCCTGTCTGTCTGGCGTGGGCCCCCCTCCTACTCCATGCCTGACAACCTCTTTCCGCCTCAGTGGCTGAAGAGTGACATCCGGGGAGCAGGGTTTGGAGAGGAGAGGGAGGGGTCAGCAGAGCGGGTGCTGGGGAGTGGAGTTGTCAATAGCAGTGAGAGATGCTGCTGAGTCTGCTCCCTCGTGGACTAACAGTCCCTCTTTGCCTCCCTCTCTAGAGTTCTGGCCAGCTTTATCTCTGGCCTCTTCAATTTCTATGAGGATCTGTATTTCACCTACCTCGAGATCAACCCCCTTGGTAACTATCTCTACTGGGGTGGGCCCACGCCCCTGCTTGCAGAGGGCAGCGCAGACAGGTGTGTAGGGGCAGAGGGATTCCCCAGGCTCCTGTTTCTGAGCTCTCCGGAGGCCATGATCATCCTTCTGTTTCACCAGCTCCAGTTTCTTCTGTGATGGGGAAGTCCTGGTTATGGTTTGATTGTGCTCAGTGGCTCTTCCCGCCAGTAGATCAGGCTGTTCTCCCGGGAGCTGGGCTGCCCCTGCATCTGCCTGACCAGTCAGACACACCCTTCCTCTTGGTGCCTCAGAGGCCCCCTTCCCCTCCACCCACTCCAGGAGTTAGTCAATCATTGACCCTCCACAGCTGGAAACACCTTGGCGAAGGCTCTCCGGTTGTGCAAGAGGCAGGTGGGTGGGCTGGCTCTGGCCAGAGCTTCTGAGGTCAGACTCCTGATTCAGATTCCAGCTGGGGGATGCAGCCCCTCTCATGGACCAGATGGCTCTGTGCTAACTAAATTAGCTCAGTGGCCCTGGGTAAAGGGGAGTGGACTCCAGCGAGGCAGCAGTAAATGAATGCTGCTGAGGGGGGCCCTGGTGCACCCACAGCTCCCCTTCTTCCCACTTCTCTCTGGACCTTAAAGGACCCTGGGGTGCCCACCTAGGGGCCTTAGACATTGTGCTTGAAACACTTTCTGTTTTTAAATAGCAGAGTAGTGGATGGGTGAATGAGTAATGCTTTAAAATTGCCATGGCAACCAAAACAGTTTCCGCCCTAGTACCTACAGATCAGGGAGTGGGGATGGTCTTGTAGAATTTGTTTTTCCTTGAATGAGGGAAAAGCTGTGTCTGCATAAGAACCAATCTGGTTTCTCGTTGAGCTGGAGAGTCGTGAGGCCTGGGGGCCTCACGGGGGTGGATGTGGGAAAGCCTGGAGGGGGTTGGAGGTGGACGGTCACCTCTGCTAGGACCCATACCCTATTGCCTCTTCTTTTCTTAAAGTCGTGACCAAAGATGGTGTCTACATCCTTGACTTGGCTGCCAAGGTGGATGCCACTGCCGACTACATCTGTAAAGTGAAGTGGGGTGACATAGAGTTACCGCCCCCCTTCGGACGGGAGGCTTACCCAGAGGTAAGGCTGCTGTGGGGAGGAGACAGAGTGAGGGGGGCCTGGGTGGGGTGACTAATCTCAGATGAGCATTCCCCTCACCTCCTTGTGAGCTATATATTTGGCAGGAAAGGAAGGTCGAGCCATTTAATTTTCTTAAAACCCCAAAGGAGGTGGGGGTGGGAGAGAGCCAAGCCTCTGAATCCTGGCCAGAAATCCTTTTAGACTCCTCTCTCAATCAACCTCCCTGGGCTCATAACTTGATTTGTTGTTTCTCAGTAATTCCGAGTGGCTCCCCCTGATCCTGTCGGGAAGATAGTTGTCTTGGCACTTGCTGAGAATTTTAATTGCTGCTTCCCACCCCATCCTCTGAGAGGTCCTCACAGCAGGATCAGGCGTGTGTGACAGAACCTAGGCTAGGGGAAGAGTCTGGGCTGGGGGGATGGATGGGGCCTGGCCAGCTGGGGGAGGGTGGCACATAATGAGTTAGGCAGGGAGATGCTGGGGGTGGGGCCAGGGTAGAAGCAAGTGACTTGGCGAGACTTAAAATCAGAGAGAAAGGAGTTGGAAAGTTTGTTTCCAGGCAGTGACTGGCCGTAGATGGTTTTGGTACTTACAGACAGCATCCCATTTTGTCCCAGGCCCATGAGGCCCCACACAAACCCTTGTTCCTGACCCTGTGAGGACAACGGAGGCCCTTTTCCTACTGCTCCAGGGGAAAGGGAGGGGTCCTGGAGTCTGCAGCCTGGTGAAGGGGGTGCCCCCAGGGCCCAACTGTTGCTCTCTGGTCCTCAGGAAGCCTACATCGCAGATCTGGACGCCAAAAGTGGGGCAAGCTTGAAGCTGACTTTGCTGAATCCCAAGGGGAGAATCTGGACCATGGTGGCCGGAGGGGGTGCCTCTGTCGTGTACAGGTGACCGAAGTGGCTGCTGAGGGACTGACAATCAGGTCCCCCAGAGGCTTCTCACGTGTGGCCTGAGTCAAGCCCCTTACCATGGAACTTGACCCCCCTCTCCAGTACAGAGCAGGAACTCTCGGGGCATCCCAGAAAGGCCTACCCATGATGTCTCCAAAACTGTCTTCTTTGCTTCAAAATTAAATTTTTAGTTTTAATTCTTACCATTAGTGATAACGTGCTCCGTACAAAGGTGCAGCAGATAAGGGAAGTGAGCCATCGTGTCCCCACGCCTCGGCCTGGTGTGTCACCAGTGTGTCCCTCCAGGTGTTTTAGTGCCTGTGTCCATAGTCATAGGCTTCCCTGGTGGCTCATCGGTAAAGAATCTGCTTGGGTTTGATCCCTGGGTCAGGAAAAATCCCGTGGAGCAGGGAGCGGATACCCACTCCAGTATCTTGGCTGGAAACTCCTGTGGACAGAGGAGCCTGGCGGGCTACAATCCATGAGGTCGCAAAGAGTCGGACACGACTTAGTGCCTAAACAACAGCAATGGTTATATTTTCACACTTCATAGAGATGTCATGCAGGGCTGGCAGGGTGCTCCTCTAGGAGGGTCTGATGCAGCACAGTTAACCTGCAAGTATGACTGGTGAGGGGCTTGAGAGTCTGAGGGCTGAGAGGTCGCTTCCAGAAGTGGCCTGGTCTCAAGGCTTCAGGGGTTTCTGTGTGGCCCCCTCAGGCACCAGGCTGCTGCCTTTTGCCAGCAATGACTTCCCTGTCTCTCCGGCAGTGACACCATCTGCGATCTGGGGGGTGTCAACGAGCTGGCAAACTACGGGGAGTACTCGGGCGCCCCCAGCGAGCAGCAGACCTATGACTACGCCAAGACGATCCTCTCCCTTATGACCCGCGAGAAGCACCCAGATGGTGAGACACACGAGCTCTTCTTTGGCCCGGCCCAGTGTCCTTGGGTGGGAAGAGCTTTGGCTGGGCTGAGAGGCACGAGGTTGTCCCGGTCCTTTGCAACCTGGGGCTCATCGTTGAACTTCTGGACCGAGGTTGCCCTGACTTTGCAGCAGGCAGTGACAGCACTTGTCATTCCGGGGGCTCCAAGCAGGGGAGGAAGGGGTGGATACATGAAGTCCTATGAGCAGGTGCGAGGGAGGCGGCAGCGGAGGTAGTGGTGGTGGCGTGCCTTTGCTGACTGCTATAAATTCAGTTCTTCGTGGCCTGTTCACACCTTTACTATTCAGGCTGTGTGGTTCCCAACGTCCCTTTACCACTTGTGCTGTGTTTTGGGACTACAGATACTGATTCTCCTTCCCATGAGCCAGACAGAGAGTCCCACCAGGGGTGTCCAGAAACCCTGCTGGGTTTCTCGATGCCAGCTAGGAACGATGCAGAGATTCTGTGGGTTTGGATTCACCACCTGCTTGGTGGCGTAGGTAAGGGAGCTGATGAAAGTAAGTCAGGAAAACCAGCTTGCTCCCCACCTCTGTACTGGTATTGCCTAAGAATTGGGGGATCTCAGTTGGATTTCTGATACGATGCCCAGGTCTACCTTTCTAACTCTTTTTTGACTTCTCTCTTGCTCCAAATCCAGGCAAGATCCTCATCATCGGAGGCAGCATTGCAAACTTCACCAACGTGGCTGCCACATTCAAGGTAACCAGCTGCAGGGGAACGTGGTGGGTTGGCGGGAAGCAGGAAAGGGAAGTTTCTGTAAGAAGACTGGGACAGAAGCAGATCCCCAGGAGTCACCTAGGCCAGGGTGGGGGCGGTCTTGACCTAGCGATGCAGAAGACCCTGGGATGGATCTCTCTGAAGCTGTGTGTCTCTCTGGACAAGCAGCTGACCCCCTCTGAGCCGTGATTCTCCCATCTACAAATGTGGGAAGAAGGTGAATTTCTGCCCTTCCTGTTTCAGTTCTTCAAGAACTGGCTTGATTGACTCCATTTCCAACGTTCCGTTGGAAGACTGGGTTCTCTGCGCCTCCTAGTGTTTTTTCTGCCAGTCATGTGCCCTTTCTCCAAAAGGTTGGCGTGACGAAGCGTTTGACGCCCTGGGGTGCAGGCTTCTGCTTATCTAGTCAGAGGCCAGTCATCCTGGGTCTCTGTACATAGGTCAGGGCCGTGGGCACCAGTTTGAAGAAAGTGTGACTGGCGGTAAGAAGAATGAGAGCTCAAATGTCTCTAGACTCCTCCCCTTCAAGGTGGCTGCCTCAGGAGGCCACTTACTATCTTATGCTGTCAGATGCTCAGGGCAGCTGTTCAAAAGAACGTCGGCCATCTGGTAGTCTCATGTAAACTTGGAGAATAACACGTAGATTGAGACTTCCCTGGCAGTCCAGTGGCTTACGACGACATCCTCCCAAGGCAAGGAGCCTGGGATCGATCCCTGGTTGGGGAACTAGATCCCCCCATGCTGCAATAATGAAGATCAAAGATCCCATGTGCCTCAACTAAGACCTGGCAAAGCAAAAAAAAAAAAAAAAAAAACCAGAAGTGTATGTTATTTAAAAAAGGAAGAATGCCTAAATAAATGTCAGTCTTGGAAGTCCGAGCTATCAAGGAGTAGAGGACAAGGCCTTGTCAGTCTTACCTGAAACAGGTCCCTAATTGGACTTGACTCAACAAATAAATCTGACACAGCCGGATCTCGGCAGCTTTGATTTACCTTCCAAGCAGTCCTGTCATAAAGGCAGTGCCAGTGATAAGGGCGATTACGTCTGGAGCAGGTGCTGTGTGTAGAGCTTCGCCGTGAAACGCCATGAATGATGGAACTTAGACTCCATAAACTCTCCCTCCATCTGCCCAGCAAAACCGGTCCACACCTGGGCATGTGCCCACAGGTGCCCATTGCAACAGCTGTTTCCAAGTCACTTTGCCAGTGAAATAGACTTTGTCCTGATAACCCCAACAGCTCTTGCATAGCATCTTGGTGTAGAGCTTCCCCCAAAGTTACAGTAAGAAAACAACAGCTGTAGATGAGGTGAGAGACCAGCAAAGCCCCACTGGCATCTGAGAACCAGTACTCAACACTGGCAATACTCTGGTCACCTGATGCAGAGAGCCGACTCATCCCTGATGCTGGGAAAGACTGAGGGCCGGAGAAGGGGGCGGTCAAGGATGAGATGGTAATAGCATTACTGACTCAGTGGACATGAGTTTGAGCAAATTCCCGGAGATAGTGAAGGACAGGGAAGCTTGGCGTGCTGCAGCTCATGGGATCACAAAGAGTTGGACACGACTTAGTGACCCAACAACAACAACAGCACTGGAGGCCAATACCCCATGCTCTGAGGGTGTCGCCCGGGCACCCCATCTTCTCACCTCAGCACCATCACCAGTGCTCACCAGTCCTGGGCCTCTGCGTTGCTTGCGGTAGTCCAGTTTACTCATGGAACTCTTGACTGCCGGGGTCTTTCTGTGCTTCATGAGAAGCAGCCCTGGTTCTTTTGTTTTGTTTAGGGTTGCGTAGCACAGCTAATGGAGTCTCGGTTCCCTGACCGGGGACTGAACCTGGGGCCCTGGCAGTGAAAGTGCTGAGTCCTAACAACTGGACCACCAGGAAACTCCCGGCAGCCCTGGGACATTGTTTCCCGTGGTTGTGAGTGCTTGCTTTCTTGCTGCCTTCTTTCTAAGCACTTGAGTGTTGTCCCTTGGTCCTTCTAGGGCATCGTGAGAGCAATTCGAGATTACCAGGGTCCCCTGAAGGAGCACGAGGTCACGATCTTTGTTCGAAGAGGTGGCCCCAACTATCAGGAGGGCTTACGGGTCATGGGAGAAGTCGGTAAGATGGGGGGATGTTTTCTGTCCCTCCTCGGGATTTCCTGAGCAGTCAGTCTTCTAATGTCTCCATGCTCCTCCCACCACCCGCCTCACTCCCCGGAGCAACAGCCGGCTTCCCCTGCATTTCTGTGCCCTCTGACACACGGCACCTGACCGGAACCTAAATTCAGGATGGGCAGGAAAGCAGTTTATTCAGCTGCTCATTCAGCAATTGCCTGTGGAAGGCCTGCTCCACGCCCGGCGCTGTGCTGAGCACTGGGGTCACGGCCACACGCGACAGCTGACAGGCAGCAGGCCCTCGTGCCGTCGAGGACAGTGGCTGCAGCCTCAGGCACGAGGCAGGACCAGTTGGGGAAGGGGTGGCCTCTGTGGGAGGGGACGGGGCCGTTTTAAATGAGGCAGTCAGAGAGCGCTTGGCCCAAAAGGTGGCATTTGAGCAGAAATCTGAGGAGGAGAGGGAGCAGTTGGTGGTGGCTGTCTGCAGATGAAAGGGCAGGTCCCGAGGCCCTCAGGGGGGGCCAACTGAGGGGCCTGGGGTGGAGGTTGGAGGCCGAGAGGCCGAGGGAGAAGCCGTGCAGGGCTAGTACAGGTCCTGTGGGCGCTTGGCCGTGATCCTGGCAGCTGCTGGAAGACTTGAGCAGAGGTGCGACACTGTTTGACTTAGGGCTATTTAGGCTGCCAGGTGGAGATAGGGCCTCCAGGGCAGCCAGCTTGAAGCAAGGAGACCACCCAGGAGGCTGTGGCAGCTCCAGGACAGAGCAGGGGCCCAGACTGAGGGGCGAGGGGAGGGAGACGGGTCAGTGTCCAGGCCTGGATGGAGGTAGGGGTCTAATAGTTGGTAGAACAGGAAGGAGTTGCCCCCCTGCTGAGCTGAGGGAAGCGAGGGCATGGGTCCATTTTTGGTTTCCCTTTTTCCTTCTCCATTTTGGGTGCCTCCTGCAGGCTCCAGAGACCTCAGACGCAGGGCTTTGAAGAACTGGGGTACCACGTCTCATCAGTGAGGACTATGATTAGGTCTCTCTGAACTGACCTGATCGAACCAGCAGGCTTTGGCCTTGAGTAAAGTGCAGCCCTGGTGCCAGGAGCAGTTCTGTGAGGGGTGGGGGGTAGGGGTGGGGATGAGGGATGGGATGGGAGTAGGGGTGAGGGGTGGAGGGGGATAGGGCAGGGGTTGGGGAGCAGGTGACAAGACAGAGGGGAGGCTATGTGAGACGCTCCTGCTCAGTGAGCAGGCCCTCTGACTGAGAGACTGGACCTTTCCGCCTTCCCATTTTCCCCAATCTGGGATCCACGGCAAATACTGCAGCCACGTGGATCACTTGCAGTGGCATCAAGTCCTAATTCTCACCTAAAACTGAAGACCTGCTGTGGGCTCACAGCTTAGTGAATGCCACCCAGTCACTCCTGGGGCCTTAAACTCCGGGGACATTAAGACAAGTAAACAGCGGCTGGAACAAGATGCTAACTGCCGGGGATCTCCAGGCAGGGCGGCGTGGAGGGGCCCGGCTGTCAGATCAGGGAGGGCCTTACTCAGAAGGTGACGCTTGAGCTGAGCTGAGTGGCAGCCAAGTGACAGCTCCGTGCGGAGGAAGGAGCAGGGCAGACCCTGGGGAGGGGAGAGGAGCCCAGGTGTTCAGGAACAGAGGCCAAGCCTGGGGGGTTGTGGTGCAGTGGCCACAGGTGACAGGCGGAGAAGGAAGAGGGCAGGCGCTCACGATGCTGTGGTCATTGGAGGGTGTCCATAAAGCCGTTTCTTGCTCTTGCTGGCAGGCAGTCTTTACAGAGGTTTGTTTAGTGGTGAAGAAAATGACCACCAACTTATCCTGGGGTAATTGGGCTTGCACAGAAAGTGCCAGACACGGCCAGGGCTCAGCAGGGTCCTTGGCGAGTCCTGCGGCCACGGGCGCCTCTTAGGAGACTCAAGTGATGGGCGCTCTTCCTTCCGCACAGGGAAGACCACTGGGATCCCCATTCACGTCTTCGGCACCGAGACTCACATGACGGCCATCGTGGGCATGGCCCTGGGCCGTCGGCCCATCCCCAACCAGCCGCCCACAGCGGCCCACACCGCAAACTTCCTCCTCAACGCCAGCGGGAGTACTTCAGTAGGTGCCAGTCTTCCTCTGTTGCAAAGCCCGCAGAGTCATCTTTGTCGCCCCTCATTCCCCATCATCCCATCCGGGGCCCAGTCCCCACCTTTTGGGGACCTTGGGGAGGTACAGGGGGAAGGCTGTATGTGGTTAGTTTCTGTATCTCTGCTGGTTTTTCTCCTGCCCTAGTCGAGATGGTGGTGTGGAAAGGTAGGGGATTTTTAAATCAGACCTGAATTCAAATCCTGCAGAGGGAGAGACCTCGGCCGTTATCACCAAGGACCTCAGTTTGCTTGTCTGTAGCTTGGGGACATTACTGATGCCTATCTCAGA
This sequence comes from Aepyceros melampus, assembly GCA_006408695.1. NCBI lineage: Eukaryota > Metazoa > Chordata > Mammalia > Artiodactyla > Bovidae > Aepyceros > Aepyceros melampus. The sequence continues at coordinate 118,735 of SJXQ01008708.1, read as the reverse complement.
GGGTAATTAGCATAGTACTTTTGAAAGCATCTTATGGAGAACAAAGCTGTGTGTAGTTCTTATTACCTGAGTTCTCTGGGGCCTTAAGGACCATTGGCTTTTTTCCCAGCTATTCTCTATGACCCTTACTCTCTCCCCCTTGTCCCCCCAGACTCCGGCCCCCAGCAGGACGGCATCTTTTTCTGAGTCCAGAACTGATGAGGGGCCCCTGCCAAGAAGGCCAAGCCTGCCATGCCCCAAGGTAACTCCTAGCGCAGTTTTAGAACCCTCTGTTCCTTTCTGAGACCCCGCTGGGCCAGCAGAGGTGGACGGAAGCAGTTTGGGCTTCGCTGTGGGCGTGGCACGTGGGATGGGAATGGGACACAAAGATGTGGTGGCCGGAGCCTTCTCTGCAAGCGGGGTCACTCCACTCCTCAGTTGTCTTCTCTGCCCCCTCCCACGGGGTGTGTGATCTGGGCTGGTGGGCTGCGGAGGAGGAGTTACAGGAGTACCAGGGCAGGGGAAGGTCCCGCAGGCCCTCCCCATGAGCGGACGGCAGGAGCCCAAAGCCCAGGATGGCAGAAGACTCTTGTGCCCGCCCCCACCATCCTGGGTCTCACCTTCCTGGGGGCGCACCACAAGGGCACACGTCATCTGCCCTCCCGTCTGGTTTGCCCGCTCGTCTCCCTCCTCTGATTCATCAGAGACCTGATCCCTGCCAGCCAGCCCTTGCACCAGGACTAGGTGGCCCGTGTCAGTTACCACTGGCTCTCTTCCGGGCATGGACAGAGTGTGCTTGAGGCGTTTTGTGAAATAGTGGCACTGGTTCCAGGCGCTCAGAATTGGAAGTCCTCAAAACGGCGGCTCTGTCCCCAGCACAGTGTCAGGTCCATCTTCTCAGCCTCATCATCTCATTGATGTCCCCTGCTTCCCGAGGACAAAATAGGATTAGGAGGGCGGGCCTGGGCCAGCTGTCTATCCAGAGGCCCTTGGCCTTTGGTGTCCAATGAACGCACCCTCTGAGCCTCAGTGCTTTCGCCCCTCTCTCTGCGCCCGCTGGCCCTCCGCCCCTTCTTGGCTCCACTCTGCTGGTCGGGGCTCTCCTGTTGGCCGGGCCCCTGTCTGCTGTGAACAGACGAGAGATGGTGAGGGTGGCAGCCCGGCGAGGCTCATCCTCCAACCCCTTCCTGTTCCCACCCTCTCCCTCCAAAGCCTCCAGCCATCAACGGGTCACTCAGTCGCCTTG
>SJXQ01008708.1:83689-110381 GCA_006408695.1 Aepyceros melampus | reverse complement strand
AAGCCCGGGTGCTTTAAGATCGGGAACACCGGCGGGATGCTGGACAACATCCTGGCCTCTAAGCTGTACCGCCCAGGCAGTGTGGCCTATGTCTCGCGTTCGGGCGGCATGTCCAACGAGTCAACAATATCATCTCTCGAACCACGGATGGTGTCTACGAGGGCGTGGCCATTGGTGGGGACAGGTGATCTTTTTTAACTTTTTATTTTGTATTGGGATATAGCCAATGGTGGCTCAAATGGTAAAGAATCTGCCTGCAATGCCAAAGACCCAGGTTCGATCTCTGATTTGGGAAGCTCACCTGGAAGAGAGAATGGATATCCACTCCAGTATCCTCACCTGGAGAATTACATAGACAGAAGAACCTGGTAGGCTACAGTCCATGGGGTCACAAAGAGTTGGACATGGCTGAGCAGCTAACACTTCCCCTTTCATATCCAGTTAACAATGTTGTGATAGTTTCAGGTGAACATCAGAGGAACTCAGCCATACGTATTCATGTATCCATTCTCCCGTAGACTCCTCTCCCATCCAGGCTGCCATATAACACTGAGCAGAGTTCATGTGCTATACAGTAGGTACTTGTTGGTTATCCATTTTAGACATAGATGTGTGTATGTGACCATCCCAAACTCCCTAAGAAGGTGTTTCAAAAGGCTTTTGGGCTTTGGGTGTAATTCTATTGTCTGATTTGTAGCCAGAGGAAGGCAGCAGAGGGCGGTGCTTAGCAGGGCCTATTCTGAAATCTGGCCCAAGGGGTTCAAATCCTAGTTTCTGTGTTTGGGGTAGCAGGGTTCGGGGATGGGGTGGCTGCTGCAATCCTGGGGAGGTTACCAACCCTCCCTAGACCTCTATCAACCTTGTAGAGCAAGTGAGTAAGAGTAATATTCCCCACTGGGGCTTTTTGGAGTATTGGTGGTGGTGGTAGTGGTTTAGTCTCTAAGTCATGTCCGACTCTTGTGACCCCATGGACTGTAGCCTGCCAGGCTCCTCTGTCCATGGGGATTCTCCAGGCAAGAATACTGAAGTGGGTTGCCATTTTCTTCTCTAGGGTTTAGAGGATTAAATGAGACTAATACAGGGCTTGATGCTTAGTGTTAATTGCAGTTAATAAGCGTGAAAGGGAGGGGACTTCCCTGGTGTCCAGTGGTTAGGATTCCAAGCTCTCACTGCCAAGGGCCCAGTTCAATCCCTGGTCTGGGAACTAAAATCCCACAAGCTATGCAGCACAGCCAAATTAAAAAAAGAGGGAAAGAGAAAACTATTCTTTTATTCATTAACAAATATGAGGGTAATTTTCTAGCGCTGAGCAGTTTTCTGATTCTCTGCAGATACCCCCACTCAGGGTCCTACAGTTCAATTAAATTCTGACATTGTCTATCTGGAAATAGCATCATAGCATCGGACCCCATAGGTTTGGAGCTTGGTCCCCTCGGACTCTGCAAACCCCAGCATCTGGTACTTCTGAACACTGGCTATAAATCCGTGGGGGGTTGGAAGAGTGGTCCTATGACTCCCTCCTCAGGTTTAATAATTTGCTACAAAGGCTTGCAGAACTCAGGAAAAATTTACTCACAGGCTTCCCGGGTTATTACAAAAGTATGTAACTAAGGAGCAATGAGGTAGAAGAGGGCGATGGGTCATGGCATGGAGAGTGCGCGAGCCTCTGTGCCTTCTCTGTTGAGCACATTGTACTAGCTTGCCAAGAGTTGCCTCATAAAGACAAAACACACTGCTGTCCACCCCCGTGACTCAGAAAGTGACAAAGGTTTTATGCGTGCTGGGTCAGGAACCAGTGCCAAAGACCAAATATTAGAACAAAAGATGCTCTCAGTACCCTTGTCACTCAGATAGTGAGGGTTTTCAGAGCTCTGTGCCAGGAGCAGAGACATATATATATATATATATATATATATATTTCTTAGTATGTCGCAAATCGTGTTCTTATTATTTTTTGTTAGTGGGAAGAATAATCAGTAGGTCATCAATTGAGTAATGTCTTAGAGCAATGCCTGGTACTTGTTACCATGATAAATGTTTGCTATTAGTGTTTACTGTTATTACTGCTGCTATTGTTCAGCCTAGAAACCAAAAGCTGAGACTGACTCACCTTGTCAACCCTCCTGGCCCTCCCAGATCATTCCGAATGGAACACCTGAGTGAGAGGGACTTTGGCCCAGGTCTCTGGGGAGGTGGTCTTAGGACCCCTAGTCCCCTGGTGCTCCCTGACAGAAGGCTCCAAGTCAGACGAGTCTAGGCGGTGCTGCCAGTTATATTGTCCTCTTGGGATTTAATGCTCCTGAGTATATCAAAAGGACCTTGGAGATCTGAAGCCTACTTGGCCTTAAGTCCTTCTGCAAACTCACGTGACAGTAGAAAACTAAAATATTTCGGCCTATACTTAGACCTTCTAGCAATAGCCTGGGATGCAGCGTGGCACACGGTATTCATTATCTATTGCTCTGCTACCCCAAAACAAAGTGACTGCAGTGATGAACGTGTGTCCTCATGGTTCCTGTGCTTTAGGAGCCAGGGCTTGGTTGGGAGGTTCTGGCGAGTGCAGGGGAGGTCTCTGTTGAGGTGGTCAGATATGGGCAGGCTGCAGGTGGCTGGCGGGTGGGCTTCTGCCCTGATGGCTGAGAATCCTTCCCCCGGCCACTACTCTTGGCTGCCTTCCCCCAAAGTGAGTTAGTCAGGGGAGAGTGTTGAACAACCCAAATGCAGGAAGAGAGGCATGGATTTCCACCTTTTTAAAGGAACTTATGGACATATTGTATTTATTTATTTATTTTGGTCATGCTGAGCAGCATGTGGAATCTTGGTTCCTCATCCAGGGATCAAATCTGTGTTCCCTGAAGTGGACGCACAGAGTCTTAACCACTAGACCACCAGGGGAGTCCCCGTGGACATATTTTAAAATCACCTGCCATGTGCACCCTCCAGGTGTCTCTCACTGCTGTGGGAACATCTCTGCGCTTATTAATTCCTCTTCGTCCCCTTCCCTTGTGCTCCATTTACTACTTCCCCCCACCTCATTACTCCTGAGGCATCTCCAGACCCTCACTGAGCATCCATACCCCCAAAAAACTCCACCGTGTTCTTAGTACACGTGTTTCCCACACCTGTACTCACACCTCACCTCATTGCACCTCCTGCTCTCACCAGGTACCCCGGCTCAACGTTTATGATCACGTGTTACGTTATCAGGACACTCCAGGAGTCAAAATGATTGTGGTTCTCGGAGAGGTAAGTTTGTTTGGTTTTGTTTTTTATTTTTTTTCTTTTTATAAAAGTCATGGGATTTTGGTTTTTAAGAAAGTTGTGCATTTTTTTGTTTATGTATAACTGAAAGGGACAGTCCCTGGCTGGCCCCGGTCTGTCCCTGGTGGGTGGAGTGGATAGCTGGAGTCAAAGAACCTCTCTGACGGGTGCCCTTGATCAGATTTGGCCCTAAATTATCTCATACCCTTAGATCAGGAAGGGGGAGTTCTAGGAACTCTCTGAGGATACCCATCATCGTTTGAGAATACTTTGTTGCGTCTCTCATCTCCATCTTCCAGGCTGTTATTTGACCAAAGCCCCTGTTCCCTCCTCTTCAAGTTGGAACTCTGGGCTCCTGTCTGACTCAGGACAGATTTTCCTGTTGCACTGCTGCTCTGGGAGCAGCTTAGCATGGATTCCACTGGCTCAGGGGCTTTTTCTTGTCACCTGGCAGATAGGGGGCACGGAGGAGTATAAGATCTGCCGCGGCGTCACGGAGGGCCGCATCACCAAGCCCGTGGTCTGCTGGTGCATCGGGACCTGTGCGGCCATGTTCTCCTCCGAGGTAGGCCCGGGACTGGCTCCTGCTGGGCTGGGGGCCCGCAGAGGGCATCTCTGGGAAACCACGTGGGCCTCTTAGCAAGCGGCTGGTTCCGTCAATAAGCATGCATTACCTGCTTGGTTACCACAAGGGCCAGCTGGGCCCCTCCTCTCTAGAAGCTAAAGTCCAGTTGCAAGAGACAAAAATTCATCCCCAGATTGAGGCCAGAGCAAGGCTTTGAGTCCCTCTTCAGAGTACGAGTAACATACTGCCTGGATTAGTTGAGATGACGTCTAGAGAAGATGAACTGCTCCTTAAGGGATGAGAAGGAGTTTCGCTGATCAAGATGGGAGCCAGGGAGGGAGAGGACATAACCCAGGCTCAGAGCTGGCAAGGGGCTGCTGGGAGTCCTCTGTGGGCAGGGATTGTAGAGGAAAGCCTCTGGATGTGTTAACATGACCTGATACATATGAAAATGCCTGGGAGCAGAAGTCCAGCCTGTAGTGCATGTTAGATAGAAGCCCTCTGAGCTCTCCCACTCCTGCTGGGTGGAACTGGCCAGACCTCAGCCCCTGGAGTCCAGCTTAGAGAATCCTCTGTCTTAAAGAAGGCCCACCCACTAATGATGAAACCAAGGAAACAACCGCTTGTCACCCATCAGTTCGTCAGTAGCTGAGTGTCAGACCTTGACCCCTGCTGTGTGTATATAAAATAAAATTTTGTCGTTAAGGCTTCCTGCAACAGCGATAATTCCTACACTGAAACCCTCAGTCCTTGGACTTCCCTGGGTCCAGTGGTTCAGAATCTATGTTGCCACTGCAGGAGACACAGGTTCCGTACTTAGATGGGGAACTGAGATCCCACACACTGTGAGGTGCGGCCACCCTCGGTTCTTCCTTCCAGTTAGCCTGTCACACTGTCCTTTCCCCTTAGGTTGATTGCCTTTCTCCTTCAGATTCCTGTCACCTCCAAATAGCACTATTTGTCCGGGTGTAAAATGTACCTCTCCTGTGAACTAGCAGCTCAATTTCTGCTAATTTACTTGGTGGATGTGTGTGCAGAAATGTTTAGAAGTATGTGTACTTGGAGGATACTTGCTGCCATGTGGTGATGGCAAGACATGCAAACACCCTGAACACTGGTTGGGAGGGGCTGTGTTGTGTCCTCATGGCATGACCATGTAATAGAAAACTGAGCAGGAGAAGAACAAGGTGGATCTTGAGATGTCGACGTAGAAAGGGTTCATGTGGGATCCAGGAAGGGGCAAGATGTGGCAGATGCTTACCGTAGGCTCCACTTTGTGTAACTGTGAACTGTACGTGTGTATCTTTTTTCCAAATAAATGAAAGGGAAGGGAGCGGGTCATGTATCTTGCCCATCCTCCAGGGCTGAGCTCCACTTCCACAGGCCCTAGAGTTAGCTCCTGGTGATCTGTATGACTGGGGCGTTGTTTTGCCCCTCTGTACCTCATTTTCCTGAGCTGTAGAAGGGAAGTGATTCTGAGGGACTTCCCTGCCGGCCCAGTGGCTAAGACTCCGTACTTCCACCGCAGGGGGCAATAGGTTCGATACCCGTTCAGGGAAGTAAGATCCCACATGCTGCCTGATGCAGCCATGAAAAAGAGGCATTGGGGGGATGATTCGGGATTGCCGTGTGGCTGAGTTAAGAAGGTAATTGTAAAGGTTTGGCACATACAGGTCTTAGCAAATACTGGTTTCCAGTCTTCAACACACCTGCTCCATGAAGCCGTTCCTTAATCTGTTTCTTCATGGCTGCTCTCCGTTCCACCAGAACATCTGAAAATAGTTCCTCCCACCCCTGCAGGCTTTCTCTTAGCCAGCTCTGCTTTACGGCAGCCCCCAGCATGCTGAGGCCCCCTCCAAGAGGGTGAGGACCTTGCTCATTGGTTTCTGGCCAGGTGCTCATCATCACCCTCAGGGTAGGGTAGGTCCTTGAAGTATTTTGCTTTTTGTGGAGGAGGGGTTAAAATACTTATTTTTGTCTGTCCTGGGTCTTCATTACTGAATGGGCTTTTTCTCTAGTGGTGGCGTGTGGCCTCCTCATTGCGGTGGCTTCTCCTGTTGAGGAGCACAGGCGCTGGGGTGTGAGGGCGTCAGTAGCTGCAGCGCGTGGGCTCAGTAGTTGTGTTTCCTGGGCTCGAGAACACAGGCTCAATCGTTGTGGCTTAGTTGCTCCATGGCATGTGGGATCTTCTCAGATCAGGGATGGAACCCTTGCTTCCAGCAATGACAGGTGGATTCTTTACCCCTGAGCCACCTGGGAAGCCCTCAAGTTGTTTTATTTTTGCTTTTTATTCATTAAAAAAAAAAAAAACTTTCTTTATGTAGTTTCAAGAATACACGAACATAGAGTAGTACCGTGATGGTCCAGCTAATAAATGTTTTTTGATTCCTTGAATAGGTCTCATGACCTTGCAGAGCTCTCTGCCCATAGAGGTGAGATAGGTACACCACACAATATCCTCAGTTCAGTGCCTCGGGGAAATGGAACTGAGAACTGGGAGATGGGACTTCCCCTGGTGGTACAGTGGATAGAAATCCGCCTGCTGCAGCTGACACGAGTTCAATCCATAATCAGGAAAGATTCCTCATGTTGCAGAGCAACTAAACCAACTAAGCTGCTGAGCCTGTGCTCTAGAGCCCGTGCTCCTCAAAAGAGAAGCCATGGTGATGAGAAGCCTGCGCATCTCAACTAGAGAGGAGCCCCCACTTGTCACAGCTAGAGAAAGGCCGCACAAAGCAACCCAAGACCCAGCGCAGTCAAGAATAAATTAAAACATAAAGGTTATATTTAAAAAAAAAGAAGAAGAATTGGGTATAGAGATAAGAGGACAGTGGTAAGATGGCAGTGTCCCAAAACACTGGTCCTATAGCTGCTGCTGCTGCTTATTCGCTTAGTCATGTCTGATTCTGTGTGACCCCATGGACTGTAGCCTGCCAGGCTCCTCTGTCCATGGGATTCTCCAGGCGGGAATACTGGAGTGGGTTGCCATGCCCTCCTCTAGGGGATCTTCCTAATCCAAGGATTGAACCCGGGTCTCCTGCATTGCAGGTGGATTCTTAACTGCTGAGCCGTCAGAGTCCTGTAGTGATGGTCCTCAAAACAAAACAAAAACCAATGAAAAGGAAGCTTCTATAAATTCTGAATATACTCAGATTTCATTATCTCCCTTTTAAAAGCTTTAGCTCTGAGAAATCTGAGTTAAACTTGCCTAACTTCTTTAAGTCCAGTGTTGAGTTTATGTGAATGCAGTCTCTTCCTCACACCCCATCTACCCACGCAGATTAACTTCTGTACACAAGGCCCTGGGACCTTGCTTTGAATCATGTGTCTTCAAGCCTTGCTAACCAAAGAGTGGTTCTGGTTCACCTTTTTAACACTTCAGCTCTGGGACTTCCCTGGTAGTCCCAGTGGTTAAGACTTTGCACTTCCAATCTGTGCAGCACAGCCAAAATAAATAAACTAATGATAAAATTAAAAAAAGAAAACTTAGGCCACATTCATTGTCTGGTTTAAATGCTGCCACATACCGCCTGTGTGTCCTTGGCAAGTTACTCTATTGCTCTGTGCTTCCACTTCCTTGTTAAGAGGAAACAGTTGTAGGTACTGAATGATGACATTTGTGAAGCTTTTAGAAAAGTGCCTGGAGGCAGAGTTATTTTGGGCTTCTCTTGTAGCTCAGTGTTTAAAGAGTCCGACTGCAATGCAGGAGCCTTGGGTTCAGTCCCTGGGTTGGGAAGATCCCCTGGGGAAGGAAATGGCAACCCATGCTGGTATTCTCTCCTGGAGAATCCCGTGGACAGAGATGCCTGGCAGGCTACAGCCTATGGGGTCGCAAGAGTCCGAGCGAGACGCGACTGAGTGACTAAGCATGAGCTTGCGCATGCAGTGTTATGTAAGCAGGGAAGGTACGATTACCACACCTGCCCTGGTGCACACCTGGTGTGCACCGCCAGGCACACGCACTTCATTAAGTTAATCTCTTTGATACAGTTACCACATAGCTCTTCTGATTGGTTTTTTCTTCCTTCTCTCTCCCCATAACCAGCTCCCCACCCTATATCCCATTGGGTTTATAGTTTAATCTTAGTTCATGCTCAGGTGGAAGGGGGCAATTGCTAATTAGCTCCCTTTGATTGTTGCTATGTGGGAATATAGGCCAAATGGTGCAAAATGTGGCTTTTTTTTTTTTAAGTAGAAATTTGTTTTTTTTACAGGAAATCTTCTGGGTTCTATTTTGTTTAGTAAGGGTACATACTTCCAAAGTATGTGCAGGACAGTCAGATCACACTTACGAGCTCCGCTTAGCTAAGCTTGGCAGTTGGGAACTTCTCACAGTTGCCCTAAACTGACTGCTATTCTGTGTCTCCTCATCTCCACCCCTACCCAGTAAGTGCCCCATGGGAAGCCAGAGGAAGGTGTTTGTGGAGTTGGGCACCAGTCTTGTATCCTGGCTCCAGTGCCCCAGCTGTGGACCTTGAGTAAGCTCTTGAACTTCTTGGTGCCTCAGATTCTCATCTGTGCCTGAGAGTCAGCCAGCGCACCTATTCAGTGAGACTTCTGGGGGCCTGAAGTGATTCACGTTGAGCAAGGGTCCCCAATCTCCAGGATCTGATGCCTGATGAGCTGAGGTGGAGCTGATGTAATAATAATAGAAATAAAATGCACAGTGAATGTAATGCGCTTGAGTCATCCCGAGACTATCACCCCCCCCGACACCCCCTGGTCTGTGGGAAAATTGTCTTCCACAAAACTGGCCCCTGGTGCCAGAAAGGTGGGGGACCGCTGACATAGAGCGTTGAATGGGGTCTGGCCTGTAATCGGTGCCGACATCCTCAGGGGCCTTCTCTCTCTTAGGGGATTGACCAGCCTGCTAAAGCCGTTCTTTGCATTCCAGGTCCAGTTCGGCCACGCTGGAGCTTGTGCCAACCAGGCTTCCGAAACTGCAGTTGCCAAGAACCAGGCCTTGAAGGAGGCCGGAGTGTTTGTGCCCCGGAGCTTCGATGAGCTTGGAGAAATCATCCAGTAAGTGGACCTGGGGAGGATGGCACCTCCCTGCCCCTTTCCCAGTCCCTCACCAGGGCAGCAGCCTTGCCTAAATACAGGTGTCCAATGTGCCTGGTCTCTCTCAGGCGTCTAACGCAGCTCTTCAGATGGTCCAGAATCTTTCCTTTTTGGCTTTCCTTTTTTCTAACTTGTTTCTAAAAGCAGCAGTTACAGGCTGTTCACACTGGGCTTAAAACATTCAGTTTCTGAGCCTAGCTACTTGGTGGGCCATGAATGAGAGACAGGTGTAGGAACATATCATCCATTACATGAGCTGTTGTCTCTTCCCATTCCTCCCCTCTGGCCTTCCTTGGCCTCCAGACTCAGCCTTCTCGAAGGTCCCGTTCACAGGCAGTGGGGCCGGTGTTGGCTAGAACCTGTTTTCATTTAGTTCTTGGGAATCCACCTGGTAAGGGTAAGCTGCTGACAAGGGGGGATACGGGGCTGGGTCTCTGGGGTTAGATGGAAGAGCATTCGAGAAATGCCCTAGAAGAGCCCAGAAGAATGAAATCCACATGGATGTCTCTTCTCCTCTGTTTTCCTGCCTCCCAGGTCTGTGTATGAGGATCTCGTGGCCAGAGGAGTCATTGTACCTGCTCAGGAGGTTCCGCCCCCCACGGTACCCATGGACTACTCTTGGGCCCGGGTAGGTGCCCCGCGTTGTCCCTAACCGTGTGTGTGGCTGAGGGATGCTGGAGCTTGTGAGGTGGCCCCTTCTGACCAGCCAGAGAAACAGATGCAGGGCCCAGGAGGGGGCAAGGGCAGCGTGTACCTCCCACAGTGGTGTGGCCTGACCTGGAAACAGGGGCTGGGGACAGGCAATGTCCTCTAGGGCTGTCTGCACCTGCTAAGAGATTTCAGGCTGCTTGTCTAAGGCAAGGACATAGATATAGAGCAAATTCTCTTATCTACAAGATCTCTTAGAAATCCATTTTTAAAAGGCCAATAACCCATTAGAACAATGGGTAGGAGCTGTTCTTTCAACATGAAGAGTTGTTCAGCTTCACTCCTTATAAAAGAACCAAAGTAGAAACTGCGATACCAGTTATCTCCTACAGGTCAGCCTATAGGACCAAAAAAGACCAAAAAAAAAAATTCTCTGATATATTGTTTGTATGGGTGTGAAGAGGGTGGAGGGGCTTCCCTGGTGGCTCAGTGGTAAAGACTCCGCCAACAGTGCAGGAGCCGCAGGCGACGTGGGTTCAACCCCTGAGTCAGGAAGATCCCCTGGAGGAGGGCATGGCAACCCACTGCAGTATTCTTGCCTGGAGAGTCCCATGGACAGAGGAGCCTGGCGGGCTACCGTCCATAGGGTTGCAGAGTTGGGCATGACTGAAGCGACTTGGCATGCACGATGAGGCTGGTACGTTGATTCATTGGTGGTGGGAGTAGCGTTGGCCTGACCTCTCTGCAAGGTGCGTGGATAACGTCAATTCAGTGTGACAGCGCTCATACTGTATGACCCAGCAATCCCTGTCTGGAAAGCTCCCTGAAGGAAATGCTTGCATGTACACATATGTTCAAGAATATTTTTTGAGCTGATGGTCATTGGTGGAGGAATGGCTGATATGTGGGGTTGTCATGAGGGGATACTCGACAGCAGTTAAACGGAATGAACTTGATCTAGATACATGCTAACATGTGTAGCACTCAGATTCATTGAGTAAATAGTGCATTGTAGAACAGTGTTTCTATTATGAGTATGAAAAATGTAGGCATGCAAAATGATGTCTGTTCTCCATGTGTCCATGTGTGTACATAAAATCAGAGAAAGAAAGGTCCAGAAAAGTATTCACCAAACTAACAGACATGAAATCAGAAAACCAGGGTGGGTGGGGCAGAGGTCAAAGGCAACATGACTTCATCTGTTCTAGTGTCGATTTCTTCAAAGGAGAGTGTATTCCTGTTGCTTCTGTAATTTAAATATAATTAGAGGCATTTCTTCAGTTCAGAAGGGATAACTAAACAAACAGGCTTGGACAGTTAGCTGGTGCTGCCCGCCTTCTACCCTGATTCTGAAAATGGAAGATTCAGGACCTCAGTGCCCTCCCCATGGAAAAGGGCATGTTGAGGGGATTCTCCCACCTTCCCAGCCACGCGCCTCATTACATTTTGCTGGGGGACTGGCAGCTATGTGTAGAGTATTTAAAAATTGTCCCTTTGGAGTCATTCTTCCATTTCTTAGCCAGGTGACCTGGGGCTGGTTACTCTGTTGTGAGGTTAAAAGGAACCCCTGGATGCCAACAGCTAAGTGCCCTGCCTGAGTCCACAAACAATCAGTAAAGACGAGAAACAGGCCAGACTGAGCGGATGCCGTGGAGTGATTGTCCTATTTTCTTGCCCCAAGTGATCTAATCAAAGGGCTTTGTGATTCCTTCTCGGGAGGACGTTGAGAGTTGTTACTTGGCCGCCACTATTTAAAACCTGGGACACTGGTTCTGGGCACAGATAGTGAGGACGTTCTGGGAGAACCTGTGGTCACCACAGCCCTGCTGTCTCTGCCCCCATCTCTGCTCAGGAATTGGGCTTGATCCGCAAACCTGCCTCGTTCATGACCAGCATCTGTGACGAGCGAGGACAGGAGCTCATCTACGCGGGCATGCCCATCACTGAGGTCTTCAAGGAGGAGATGGGCATTGGCGGGGTCCTCGGCCTCCTCTGGTTCCAGAAAAGGTGAGGCATGGAGGGCAGAAGAGGGTAAGGCCTTGTGATTCAGCATTCATTTTCCTCCTCTGCCAAGGGAGTGGGAGGGGGCAGCTTTGGGGAACATGTCCAGGGCCAAGCTTTCTGGCCACAGATCAGTGGAAACGTCAGAGGAAAGAGACATAGGTTCCTAAGTCTTCCAAGGATGGAAAGGCCAGCCTGAACCAAGAGAAGTAGAAAGCAGTGGCCTCGTCAAGGATCTTGGATCAAGGATCTTTCCCTTGGGAACTTTTAAAGAAATGGGCCAGAGTTGAATGCAGACCTGTTGAGAGAAAGGTCAGGGTTAGCACAGAAGGTCTGGATGCATCTAGTGGCTTAGAGTGCAGGCCTGGTGGAGTTGCTCAACAGGCAGAAAGTACCTTATAGTGTGTCCTCTGAATTTGTGTCTTATCAGCTTGCATGGGTGGAGGGGAATCGGTTTTCTCTGCAACTCCCAAGCCCAGCCCTCCCCTGGGACTGACAGCTGGGCAAGGAGGCTGATGAATATGTAGTCACAGAGCCCTGCCTTGGAGTGGTCCTGGGCAGAAAGCCAGGTGGAAATCTTGGTGTGTGTCCTGGTCTCACCTCCGAGAGATGGGTCTGGGTCCTGCCTTGAGCCCTTCCTGGGAAAAGTTCAAGGCTTGTAATACCTGACAGGTCTCACTGTATATGCTCTTGTGCCCCCACAGCTCTAGACTTTAGGGATATTTTGTTTATTTTGTGGGTTTTCATGGTTTTTTTTTTAATTGTGCTGCACACTTTGTGGTATCTTAATTTCCCAATCTGGGATGGAACCTGCTCAAGCAGTGAAAGTGTGGCGTCCTAACCACTGGCCACCAGGGAACTCCCCAGACTTTGTTCTTAATCATCAGTGGGAGGTTGATCACTGTGTACTGTGAAAGGGACCAGGGCCCTCACCTCCTCTCTGCCTGGCACGTGGAGAGTAGTAACTGCAAACACAGGTCATATCCTGTCATAGTAGCTTAGCTGAAAAAAACTGCCCAAAGAAGAGGTTTCAAGCCCTGCTTGCTAAGCTCACTTTTAAAAGCAGTATTTGATACCAGCAACATCCAGAGCCACTCAGGGCTCAAAGAGTTCTGCCTTGGAGTTGTAAGATAGTGTTAGACCTGGACTAGGGGCTTGTTGCCCTTCTAGAGTTTGAGTGACTTGTTCAAGGAGATGGGAAACAGGAGGACCGTGGCCTCGTCAGTGTATCTCCTGTTCAGCCCTCACCTTTGTTCCAGTTCTCATGTCCCCTCCCCTGTCCTCGCCCTCCTCCAGGTTGCCCAAATACTCTTGCCAGTTCATTGAGATGTGCCTGATGGTGACAGCTGATCACGGGCCTGCCGTCTCTGGGGCACATAACACCATCATCTGTGCTCGGGCCGGCAAGGACCTGGTCTCCAGCCTCACCTCGGGACTGCTCACCATCGTGAGTATTGTCATCCTAGGAGGTGAACAGCGGGGGCACCCACCTGTGGTTGGCATCATGCCACCTGGCTGCATTGCAGTCCTAGAGGGAGCCATGGAGTATCAGACCCGGGGGCTGTTGATGGGAACCCTGGATCAGCCCAAGAAGCCAAAGGAAACTGATAGCTTGGGGTGACATGGGCTGGCTCCTCCCACAGGGCGACCGGTTTGGGGGTGCCCTGGATGCAGCAGCCAAGATGTTCAGCAAGGCCTTTGACAGCGGCATCATCCCCATGGAGTTTGTGAACAAGATGAAGAAGGAAGGAAAGCTTATCATGGGCATTGGTCACCGAGTGAAGTCGGTGAGCTCTTTCTCCTTTAGGCCCTGGGTCAGCAGGGTGTGGGGCACAGCTGGGCTCTCGGCTCCCAGCAGGCAAAGCTTTGCGACAGATGCCGACACCGAGCAACTCTTTTTCCCAGTATAAAATGGATTGCCCATAAACAGTTTCTATCATGTTCAGTTGTGGTGTGAAAATGTGATGAACTGGGACCTTGGTAACTTTAGCTTCCCAGGTGACTCTTACAGGAGAAAGGACTAAGGTCAGGGTTAAGGGGACAGACATATCGGTCACTAGATAATGCTGTGAACTGGGGTAACAACTCCAAAAATCTCAGTGGCTCCTGCGGCCAAGTCATGTTTAGAAATCAAAGTAAACGAGAGAAGTGGCAGCTGCTTGGGGCCCCACAGGGACAGTTCAGGGTCCATGGCTCCACCGCTCCAGCAACCTCAGGGAGTCAGTCACTCTGCTGGCCTAAGTGGGGTGTATGACTCGGATTAATACAAGAGGATCCTGCGTTCATCCCCGCATCCCCACGCTGGGCCAGTGCAGAGTAAGTCCAGAGGTGGCTGGATGGCAAAGACTGAGCCGGAGACAGTGGTTTCTGCTGAGGGACATCCCATCTGGGCCTCACAGAACTTGGGCCAGCCACCCCCAGCTCCCAGGCAGATGGCACACGCACAGCACAGGGCACCCTGCCTAGCCAGCGTCGCGCCTGTGCTGCCATGCCCAGGCTGTGGGTGCCTTCCTTCCTGGAGTCCATCCTGGCCTTGTGTGTCTTGGCCAAGGGAGGAGGTCACTGTGGTATTGGGACTTGGCACCCAGTCCGTCTCACTCCCCTGCTGATGGGACCGCCTAGTATGGGTCTCTGAACCGAGAGTTCATCTACACTCATTGCAGGTCCAGAGGGTTTCTTAGAATTTCAGGGGTGCTTTGCTGCCCCACTGCCAACATGTGCTTACTTAGTTAAAAACTAAGAACTTTGTAGAACTTGGTTACATCTTGACTAGGTTGCTGATGAGCAGTGCGGCTAGTGGCTAGAACCTCAGACTTCCCGTTGGAAGGTGTGTACTGCTTTTGGGGTTTTTTTTGTTTCTTGTTTGGTTTTTGGCTCTGCTGCTCGGCCTGAATTTTAGTTTCTCAACTGGGGATTGAACCTGGGCCCCTGGCAGTGAAAGCGCAGAGTTCTAACCACTGGACCACCAGGGAAGTCCTGCGCCCTGCTGCTTGACCCTGTAGGATCCACAGCTAATTTGTCCAATATCTCCACATCTCAGGTGATTTTGAGGCTCAAATATGAGAGGACATCAGAAACCTTAAACCTCACAGCAGTGGATATGACACATACAGCTGTGTCTACCTGTGACACAAGCAAGAACACATCATTTTATTTGGCCTGTGTCATGTCTTAGTTCCTCCACCAGGGATCAAACCCATGCCCCTTGCAGTGGAAGGGCGGTGTCTTAACCACTGGACAACCAGGGAAGTCCCAGGAACATGTCTTTTAATAGCCGTGTCAGAGTGGTTCCTCTAACTTTGGATCATTTCCTAGATCAACAACCCAGACATGCGTGTGCAGATTCTCAAAGATTATGTCAGACAGCACTTCCCTGCCACCCCTCTGCTTGACTACGCGCTGGAAGTAGAGAAGATTACCACCTCCAAGGTAAAAGAAAATGTTCCTAATTCCCAAATCTGGGTTTTGGGCGAATTTCTTGGAGAAAATGACTGCCAAGTCACAGTTTGATTGTGCGCTAAAATTGAACCCGGTTTTCTGAAAGATTTTTGTTTCTGTTGCTTAACTAAACTGACACAAACTCAGTGTCAACGAGAGTCCTCTGCTAGACCTTAGAAATCAAGACAGTCTCTCTTGTAAACTGGGGTGTGTTGGTGGGAGGTTCTAAAATAGCAGTCAGCAATTCATAGTAGCAGTTTTAGTAATAATAGTGGAACATCCTGCAGAACAAAAATGAGTAATAATGACAAATGCGTTGAAATTTTTTTTTTTTTTTGCCTTCCCAGAAACCAAACCTTATCCTGAATGTAGACGGTTTAATTGGAGTTGCATTTGTAGACATGCTTAGACACTGCGGGTCCTTCACTCGGTGAGCTTGCAGCTATTTTCTTCCTCCTAAAGTTTATTGATTTTTCCGGTGATTCCTCCCAACTCCAAGAGCAATGCATGTTCATTAGAGAGCATTAAGAACTGCCTCTACGCCTACCACCCAGAACACTCTCCCTTTACTAATTAGAGTCCAAAGAGAGCTAGCTTCTCATTCCTGGGCAGAAATTATAGTGTCTGTGGGGAGGAGGGCAGTCATGTGAGCCATTTGAAAACTACAAGTGAATTGTGTGTTACAGGGAGGAAGCTGATGAATATATTGATATTGGAGCCCTCAACGGCATCTTTGTGCTAGGAAGGAGTATGGGCTTCATTGGTAAGTTGGTAGTAAGAATTCTGTTTGGTTTCGTTTTTTTTTGGTTTGTTTTACCCCATGGTTCAGGTATACCACTGTGGCCAGTTTCTTTTTCTTTTTTTGGCTGTCCTGCACAGCTTGCTAGATCTTAGTTCCTCAAGCTGGGTCAAATCTGGGTCCTAACCACTGGATCACCAGGGAATTCCCCAGGCCAGCTTCTATCAGAGAGATGTCACATTGTCTTGATCATTGTTGCTAATTCTTCCTTTGTTTAACTTCCCCTTTATCTTTGTTCCTTTTTTCTTGGAAATGAGTTTGATTGCTAGCCTAGGAAAACAGAATGAAATCCAACAGTTCCTTTTACCAATGCAAACATCTACCTGTGGGATGGATCTAGATGTACTTCCCCATTTTTTTGTGTATTAATAAGATTTCCCTTATCTTCTCTCCCTCACCAAAATTCAACACTCACCAGCTCTTAACAAAAAGATGCATTTGCTCTATTTTAGGACACTATCTTGATCAGAAGAGGCTGAAGCAGGGGCTCTACCGTCACCCATGGGATGATATTTCATATGTTCTTCCGGAACACATGAGCATGTAACAGAGCCAGGAACCCTATTACAATAAAGTGATGATGAGAACTCTTCCCCTGGGAAATAGCCACAGACATCTGGCACTGGAGCTTGCTTAAAGGATGGGCCTGGAGTATAAACAGCCCCCAGTGTACAGACATTGAAGACCAACACCCACAGGTAACACTGTTCAGTCTACACAAAGAAGCTTAATATTTTTTTTTATAAGCATAGAAATAAGAACCCAGCCAATACTTGTGACATTTGCTCTGCTACCTGCTATATTTATTATATGGAAGCATCTAAGCTCTGTCAGGATAGTGTTCTTCCTCATTGGAGGGTGTTACAATGTTGCTTTCTTTTACTTTTTCCATTAGCTTAAAAAAAAAAAAGGTTTTCCCTTGAAGGAAGGGAATGACACTTTTAAGACCTCAAGATACTTTCCATCTAAAGGACCCATACCCCTAATATCTTATTTTTTCTTTTTTCTTCCTTATATAACCTGAAGAGCATTATATTAATCTGATTTTTTTAGGATCTTTTTGTATGTTGTGTGTTAGGAGTTTGTTTGGTATCTCCCCGAAGTGTTCCCCGTTGCAGACCAGTGTCTGCTTGTGTCAGGGGGAATGGGACCACCGCACCCTTAGCCATTGTTACAGAGTATGGGGAGTGGTAATTTAAAATGTAAACTTATACATATGTTTAAAATGGAAGTGCAAAGCAAAAAGCTGTGAAATGTCTTGTGTCTTATGTTCTCTGTATTTATGCACCTGACTTTTGTCTGTTATTGACTCTTCTCCAGCCAGTTTGCATCTGTAATCCACAAAAGATTCCAGGCAGCTGCCACCTCAGTCTTTGCTCTGTATTATCATAGTTTGGTTTAAATAAACTATATAGTAACACTGACTGTCATCTCATGTCATCCATATATTTTCATCTGCATTCCTTTGAAATGTACTTACCTAAGTTTTACTACATGCAGTTTTAAAATGTTCATCCACGGACTTTGCTGATGGTACAGTAGATGGGTATCTGCCTGCCAGTGCTGCAGGAGACACAGGTTCAATCCCTGGTCTGGGAAGATTCCATATGCTGAGGAGCAACTAAAGCTCATGTCCTACAACTACTGAACCCACGCTCTAGAGCCTATGAGCCCCAACTTCTGAGCCTGAGTGCCTGGAGCCTGTGTTCCGCAACAAGAGAGCCACTACAATGAGAGGCCCACGCACAGCAAAGAAGAGTAGCCCCCGCTGCAACTAGGGAAGGCCCAAGTGCAGCAACAAAGATAGCTCGAAATAAAAAAAAAAGTCCATCCATCTCTTAAAGAAGAATCAAGGGAATTCCCCTGGCAGTCCGGTGTTTGGGACTGCCCAATCTCACTGCCAGCAGCCCTGGGTTCCATCCCTGGTCTGGGAACTAAGATCTAGCACGCCACCAGGTGCAGACAAACAGATTTTAAAAAGATACTATCTTCAAAATAAACCCCAGTATCTTCTGTGAAACTGTGCCTCCCATTTCTCAGTGATTGGAAATCAAACATTTCCATTTTATCAGTTTCCGGGTTTATCAATTTCGTTTATCTTCTCAAAGGTTTACTTAGATACTCAAGCCAAGTCCTGTAGATTTATCCTTTAAATAACTCTGATCTGTCCATATCCGGTCTGCTAACTTAGTGCCCCTTGTTCTAGTTTTGTCTCCTTGCAGCCCACGAGAGGTATTTTTAAAGGTGCATCTGATTAAGCCATTCCCTTGCCTGAAGCCTCAAAGTGGCTTTTATTCATTTAAACATGTGTGGACCAGTAATTGTGGACCAAGCACTATGTAAAAACACCTCATTTAACCTTTACAGCGATCTGCCAAGTTAGTATCCCGCTTTTAAAAGAAAAATTAGTTCAAAGACAGTAAGTTATTTGCTCACCCTCATCCACTTAACTGGGGCTCAGTCTCAAGTCTTTTTTCTTTTTTCCCTTTTTACTCCAAGGCCATTCTAAACCTTTAAATAAAAACCCAACGGTGCCACCCAAGACAGTAATGGGTGAGGGTCTAAGGTGGCTTTTGTTGCACAAAACGACCACGAAGAACACGCTGCTCTCTAGGAGGAGGAAAGAGCCATTGTCCAAATGGGCATGTGGATGGGAGGCCCCCGGGAAGGCAATCTTAACGGGAGCACAGCTGTTGCCCCCTACCAGAGGCGGACGCCGAAGGACAGGCGCGGCGGCGCGTGCCAGACCCAGCGGCGGCCGGCCCCGCCCCGCGCCCACTCTTTATTCCCAGAATCCCTCTGTGTCGCAGCCTAACGGCAGAAACGGTCGGGGACTGAGGAGTCGGGCGCGGCGCCGTCAAGATGGCGGCTGCGGCTGTGGCGGCGGCGGCGGCGGCGGCCGCGGCAGCATCTCTTCAGGTGCTGGAGATGGAGAGCATGGAGACAGCCGCCGCCGGCTCCGCGGGGCTAGCCGCCGAAGTCAGAGGTAGCGGCACGGTGGACTTCGGGCCTGGGCCTGGTTTGTCCGCAATGGAGGCGAGCGGGGGCGACCCGGGCCCGGAGGCCGAGGATTTCGAGTGCAGCTCTCACTGCTCGGAGCTGTCGTGGAGGCAGAACGAACAGCGGCGCCAGGGCCTCTTCTGCGACATCACCTTGTGCTTCGGCGGTGCGGGAGGCCGGGAGTTCCGGGCCCACCGCTCGGTGCTGGCCGCCGCCACCGAGTACTTCACGCCCCTGCTCTCGGGTCAGTTCTCCGAGTCCCGCTCGGGCCGAGTGGAGATGCGCAAATGGAGCTCCGAGCCCGGGCCCGAACCCGACACGGTGGAAGCCGTTATCGAATACATGTACACCGGGCGCATCCGCGTCAGCACGGGCAGCGTGCACGAGGTGCTGGAGTTGGCCGACAGGTAGGGGACGCGGGCGGGATGCGGAGGGCGGGGGTGGAGATGCTCGCCGCCCGCGGGCCGCATCCAGGGAGGGCGCGGGAAAAGGCGGGGAGGGCAGTGCCCTGGGTAGGCTCGAGTGAGCCCTAACGAAGTGCGTTCGTTTGATACTTATTGAGCGCCTGCTGCGTGTTGTGGGGCCGCCACTGCGCTGGGCACAGAGGGTGCAGCCGGCCAGTCAAGCGGGGGCTCGTGTCTCCAGGTGAAGAGACAAAGGCAATGAAGAAGTCCGCCTTTAATGAGTACAGGTTGACATTTTAAAAGGATAGTAATTGCATAAAGACCTTTCTCAAGAGGTGACATTTAAACCGACCTTTAAATGCAAGGGAATCCTGGCCATGCAAAGATAGGGAATGACCATTCCAGGCAGATAGCGCAAAGGCCCCGCATCTCGTTTTGCTTAGAGAAGTAAAAAAGGAAAATTCAGTGGTGTAGGAGGTGAAGAGGAGAAGGGTGTGTGAAATGCGTTGGATAAAGGAGTTTGGAGCTTACAAGGTGATGTGAAGCTGGCTAAAGAAATGATTTGACTGAAATATTTTTAAGATGATTCTGCTACTGTGGAAAATGGGTTTTAGAGGGCTCAGATGGATATTCCAGAAACTATTTAGGAAGCAGGTGAATGCAGTTTGGAGACGGGGAGGAGCCTTTTGGGGCAGTATTCTATGTGCGTATTTGTTATTTGAACAACTACCTCCTGAGTCAGCCACTGGGTTCTGAGCATCTGGGGATTCAGCAGTGAACAAAATAGACAAAAGTCCCTTTCCGCCCTGCACTTACATAAGTAGATGGACGGCAAATAAAACAGCATGTTGGATGATTGCTGTAGCTATTTTGAAAAATAAAGGATGGCGGGTCATACAGAAAATGTTGATGTAAAGAAGCTGTTTGTTAAATTGAATGGATAGAGAAATCCTCCTGAAGAAGAAGACATTTGCAAAGAATTGAAAGAGGTGTGGTTAAGAGTGTTTCAGGTAGGGGACGTCTCAGGTGCAAAGACCCTGAGATGGAGCTTCTCTGGAGGCTGCTGCTGCTAAGTCGCTTCAGTCGTGAGAATAGCAAAAGGCCAGTGTGGCTGGATCAGAGGGACGCAGGGTGGGAGAAGTAGGAGAGGCCTGAGGGTGGTAATGGGGATGGATCCAGATCCCACAGGGCTGTGTCAGCCTGTGGACGGACTTGGGCTCCTACTCTGAGTAACATGGGAAGGTTTAGGGGAGAGTAATGGTGCATTCTGATTTGGAGAATTCTGCTGTGTTGAGAAAAAGTATGAAGTGGTGGGGAAGGGGCTGCAAGGGCAGAAGCAGAGAGACTAGGAGGTTGTTACAGAGGTGGTAGAGGCTTGGACTGGGAGGGAGAAGTAAAAGTGGTGAGAAATGCTTTGATTCTAGATGTATTTTGCAGGCAGAGGAGAGAAATTCGCCAGTGGATTTGATGTGAGGGAGGGAAAAGACTGCTGGTTTTTTGATCCATTGGAAAGATGGAGTTGTTATTAAGATGTGGAAAAGTGCAGAAAAGTGGGAGGAAGTGTTTGGTTTTTGGTACAGGAAACGTCTTCTACTGGATGTCTAATAGGACATTGGATGGAAGAGCATTGGGAGCTAGAGATTGGGAGGAAATTAGCATATAGATGGTAATTAAAGCTTTGAGACTGGATAAAATTACTTAGGAAGACAGTGTAGATAGAAAAGAGAAACCGAAGGACTGAGCTCTGGGGTTCTCCAGAATGTTAAAGAGATGCCAACAGAGCACCTGATCCCAAGGAAGGCTAGAGTCTGTCAAGGAGGGAGCAGCCAGTCATGTCAGCTCTGTCACTTGTAAGTGATCCCAAGGAAGGCTAGAGTCTGTCAAGGAGGGAGCAGCCAATCATGTCAGCTCTGTCACTTGTCATTGATTTGGTGATAGTAGAGGTCACTGATGGCACTGACAAGAGCCATTTAAATCTGACCACTGGGACTTTCTGGTGGTCCAGTGGCTAAAATGCTGCACTTCCAATGCAGGGGGCCCTGGTTCTATCCTGGTCTGGGACCTAGATCCCACATTCCACAACTAAAAGATAACCTCAAGCAGCCAAATAATACAGTATCTTTAAAAAATAGTATTTAAGAAATAGTCTGTCAAGAGGATCAGAAAAATGATACTCATGGACCTGTGTGAGGAGTCATCCAGGGAGGTCTCTTTCCCGCTATAAGCTAGGAGATGGGCTTCCCAGGTGACTCAGTGGTAAAGAATCCGCCTGCCAATGCACGAGGCACAGGAGACCTGGGTTCGATCCCCGGGTCGGGAAGATCTCTGGAGGAGGAAATGGCAACCCACTCCAGGATTCTTGTCTGGAAAATTCCATGTAGCCTGGCAGGCTACAGTCCATGGGGCGCAAAAGAGTCGGGGACTTGATTGAGTGACTAAGCACGCATGCACACAACCTGAGAGGTCCTGGAGCGTGTTTGTGTGCTGATGAAAATGATTTCGTGGAAGAAGAGAAATTGATGTTATAAGGACCAGAGTCTTTGAAACCAAGAAGGGGATAGAATCCATATTAAAAGTGGAGAAGTGGAACTGGGAAGGCAGCGTATAGGGTACAGCTCTAGGCAGACAGATTGACTGGTGGGAGGGAATCCTCTGGTGGTCCAGGGATTAGGACTCACGGCTCTCACTACTGGGACCCAGGTTGAAGCCCTGACTGAAGAACTAGGATCCTCCAAGCCTCTCGGTGTGGCTGGGAAAGAAAGGGATTGGATAATGGGAAAATGAGGTTTTTGCCTGATTGCTTCTGTTTTCTCAAAGCATGATACTGGGTCATCTGTTTGAGGGTGGGGTAGAATGTGGCAGGTGTGTGTCTGCAAGGGGTGGTTTGTTGAAAGCAGATGGATGGAGAAGGGTCATTGCACTCACTCCAGCTCTGTTTTCTTCTGTCATGTGAACATGTGTTCTTTCAGATTTACCCCTCCTTTACTGGAGACTTGGGTGAGGAGCGAACACCCCAAGACAATTTACTTAAAACTTCTCTCCATATGTCAGTTGCTGCGTAACCACTTTGTGTTTGACACTATGCACTGCAACCATCACAGCCAGTCTTACCCATCAGCTTTGAGGCAAGATTCCTTTACAACCCCTCCTCCCCCATATAGTCTGTCTGTTGATCATATCTACCTTGCAGGGCACCTACACTGTAAAGCGACAATAGGAAGTGCCCAGCATGATCCCTGTCACGTGACACATGCCTAGTATCCGCCAGGCAGCTATTGTTTTCTTAGAGCAGTGTTTCCAAACACCTGTCCAAGGAAATATGTGTTGGCTTACCTGGAGCACCTGCCAAAAATCACAAGTAGAAGGTGGGGAAGCCCAAGAAAGAGTGATTCTGGCACCCAGGCATATTTGAGAGCCACTAGAGCTCTAACCACTCTGCCTTGTCTTTGTCTTATGTCTGAGATGGTGTGCTCCCTAAAGAGGGTAAATGGAGCCTGTCTTGAAATTCATCTTCATATCACAAGTCAGTTAGTTATTAAGCACAATAATCATAGTAGCAACTAGTTACTGAAGTGAGAGAGGCCTGGACTGACTGGTGAAGTTATTCTTAAAATTGTTTATGTTTTCCGTTCTGGAGATTTAATCCTTAGTGTGTGTGCTAAATTGCTGCAGTTGTGTCCAACTCTGCGACCCTATGGACTCTTAGCCCTCTAGGCTCCTCTCCAGGCAAGTATACTGGAGTGGGTTGCCATGCCCTTACTCCTTAGCAGTAGTCTCAAACTGGCCACCCTTAGGGCTTAATTCTGCCAGATTAATTTATGTGAGCCAACAACATCTAGTCAGCTACATGCCAAACCGCTTTTCTTTTTAATGTGGACGGGCCTACACATTTTCTGTTGTTTTATTTCTTGGCTTCTTCAGATCTTTGAGTTTGCCTTGCCACTCCTGCTTTAATGAGAACCCAGCTCAGGACAAAACCCCTGAGCACCACCCCTGCCCCCATCCCTGGGTTACTCAGGGAGAAAGCTCTGGTGATGAGAAGATTAAAACCTCTGACGCAAAGCCTGCATTGCCATTCCCTCTGAAATCCGACCAGAGTCACAGTTTTTATACCATGTAGTTGATGCTTAAGGAAGTCTCTTCATTGAGACCCAGCCTTATCTAAGAAGAGACTGGTTGCTAGCCAGGGACTTGGGCAGGATGGCACAGACAAGTTTGGATTGAGGTTTGCCTTTGCCAAGGGTAAATTACAATGGAAACAGAGTGTAGGACTGTTGTTCTTTATTACTTTACATAATCAAAAATTCCATTTTGTGTGTGTATCACAAAATTTTGTATAATTACATGTAAACTATCTAATGTAAAATATATAAAGATGATTTTTACATATGCTTTTAAACATACTTTCCCACACAATCCTGTTTAATTTGGAAGGATTTTCTTTTTTTTTTTCAAGTGTTGTGAATGAAGTGAGATGAAACTTATATTTCAGTTTGTATAATTTAGATGTTCTCAAAGAGCATTTTCAAAGTATGCACATTTGAAAATTAATCCTTCCTTTTTTTCTTGGTTTTAGGTTCCTATTAATTCGTTTAAAAGAGTTTTGTGGAGAATTTCTCAAGAAAAAGCTTCATCTCTCTAATTGTGTGGCCATTCATAGCTTAGCTCACATGTATACCCTAAGCCAGCTTGCTCTGAAAGCGGCAGATATGATACGGAGAAACTTCCACAAAGTAATTCAGGATGAGGAATTTTATACTTTACCTTTCCACCTCATCCGAGACTGGCTGTCGGACTTGGAGATCACAGTTGATTCTGAAGAAGTTCTATTTGAAACAGTTTTGAAGTGGGTTCAGAGAAATGCTGAAGAGAGAGAGAGATACTTTGAGGAACTTTTTAAATTGCTCAGATTGTCCCAGATGAAACCTACTTACCTTACTCGTCATGTCAAACCAGAGAGGCTGGTGGCCAATAATGAAGTTTGCGTCAAGTTGGTGGCCGATGCAGTAGAGAGGCATGCTCTGAGAGCTGAGAACATACAATCTGGCACATTCCAGCATCCTGCTTCTCATGTATCATTATTACCTCGCTATGGGCAAAACATGGACGTGATTATGGTTATTGGAGGCGTGTCAGAAGGAGGGGACTATTTAAGTGAATGTGTGGGATATTTTGTCGATGAGGATAGATGGGTAAACCTACCCCATATCCATAATCACCTTGATGGACATGCCGTTGCAGTAACAGAATCCTACGTCTATGTTGCTGGGTCAATGGAACCAGGGTTCGCTAAAACTGTGGAAAGGTATAATCCAAATTTGAATACCTGGGAACACGTTTGTAGTCTGATGACAAGGAAGCATTCTTTTGGGCTAACAGAAGTCAAGGGGAAGCTCTACAGCATTGGAGGACATGGCAACTTCAGTCCTGGCTTTAAAGATGTGACTGTTTATAATCCCGAGCTAGATAAAGGCACAACTTGGAATCAGCACCAAAGATTCTTCGGGATGTGAAAGCACTCGCCATTGAAGACCGGTTTGTGTACATTGCTGCCCGCACTCCTGTGGACCGGGACACTGAAGATGGATTAAAGGCTGTCATTACTTGCTATGACACAGAGACTCGACAGTGGCAAGATGTGGAATCTTTGCCGCTTATTGACAATTACTGCTTTTTCCAAATGTCTGTGGTCAACTCAAACTTTTATCAGACAGCCTCATGCTGCCCCAAGAGTTATTCTTTAGAAAATGAAGAGGCGATACGAAAAATCGCCAACCAGGTTTCCGATGAGATCCTTGAAAGTTTACCCCCGGAAGTCCTAAGCATTGAAGGAGCAGCCATTTGCTATTACAAAGATGACGTTTTCATTATTGGAGGCTGGAAAAACAGTGATGATATTGACAAACAGTATAGGAAAGAAGCCTACCGATACTGTGCTGAGAGAAAGCGGTGGATGCTTCTTCCTCCCATGCCACAACCCCGTTGTCGAGCCACTGCCTGCCACGTGAGAATCCCATACCGGTACTTG
The DNA here is from genome assembly GCA_006408695.1 of Aepyceros melampus. Lineage (NCBI taxonomy): Eukaryota > Metazoa > Chordata > Mammalia > Artiodactyla > Bovidae > Aepyceros > Aepyceros melampus. Next base: position 85,176 of record SJXQ01008708.1, on the reverse strand, counting down.
CATGGCACTCAGAGATATCCTATGCCTCAAAACTTAATGTGGCAGAAGGACAGGATCAGACAGATGCAAGAAATACATCGACATGCCCTAAACATGCGGCGAGTGCCAAGCTCTCAGATAGAATGCTAGGTTCTTTGATGCATGCTTAAAACAGACCTTTTCATGAGGCTGAAGATACCCAGACTGTTACTTGAAAATGTAGGTCAATAACTTATTTTCTACATGAATGGATTATCACCCCATATAAAGGAAATACAGTTAAAAACTGAAGAATGGGAAAATCAATTCAGTACGTGGTAATTTTTGTTGGTTTGCAGTCTTTATCTGTTGTTGGTTTGTGTGTATGTTGGCAAAATAAGATCTTATTAAAAATAAATGGAAAAACCAGGTGTAGTTACTTGGTTGTTTTTCTGCCAACAGTTTATAACTTCTTTGTTTTAGGGACTTATGTTTTGAACATGCTTTAGCACCGATTTTATTTGCACATTTATTTTGATAATCTTTTTCATTTTTTTCCTGAATGGTTGGTTTTGACAAGATCAGAATACATGCATTGAGCCCTCATCTATAGGAGGAATGTGCAGTAATGAGGTTGAAGTCTGAAGGAAAAACCACAATGTTTCAGCAAGATGATTTCACAGTGTTTGCATTGCTATTTTGTTGTCTTTGTTTATCTTTCAGTACTATCTTGTTTATTTCTAGAAGACATGACTGATGAGAAATTTGTGATTGGCATTTGTGGAATATTTTTCGTTTCTTTAGCATCTCTGTTGTAAACTTCAGGCCATCACTCTGAGATAATGGTGGTTAGCAAGAGTACTGATCTTTAGCTGATGAATTGATTACAGAGGAAGTTATATCTTTGAAATTTGTTTCTTTAAGCAGAAAAATATTACTAGTCTAGAGTAAGAAGTCAAAGGCATTGAAAAATTTTAAAACGCCTTTTTTAGGAGTTATTTGAAGATAAGTTACTGAGTATAAATAATGCCTATGACAATCAACACTCAAAGCCTTTAGTTTTAAATTTTGCTCTAATGCATATTATATGGAATCCTCATCATTCCTTTCTGAAAGAAACTTTTTTCAAAATAGGAAGGAAGGAACTAACAGTTTAGGGAAATGTTGCTAAAGAGAAGCCTTATTATTTCTCAACCTGGATTATTATATTTTATCCATTTGCCCTAGACCTTCATTGAAACTTTGCCGGAGCCTAGACTACAACATTTGGGCACATAATTACGGCTCTTAAAAATTGATCACTGTGGTTATCTTTTATTTATTCTAATACATTCTTCTGATCTTCTCACCTGTGCCCAGGCAGTACGCAAATTTTCACATAGGTTGACCTTTAGCATTCAGTTAACATAAGAAACTCCTGCTCTAGTGGTTTGAAGTGTGGGGTCCAGTATACTTTCCTTGTTTCTTTCGGAATGTTTCTACCTTCTTGGACATTCTGGAATACTATTCTAGAAGGTAAATTCCAAGTG